>JAJLYF010000092.1:0-28164 GCA_030571655.1 Jamesozyma lodderae | reverse complement strand
ATATTAATTCTAAATCTCATCTCAAATACTTTCAGTATTTCTTTATCAATTATTAAGCATACCAAAGGCATATCTCTTACACAAAATTATGAAATTTAAGGCAACTTGGCCGAGTGGTTAAGGCGAAAGATTAGAAATCTTTTGGGCTCTGCCCGCACAGGTTCGAGTCCTGTAGTTGTCGTTACTTTTTTACTGAAAAATTTTAATTTTGTCACCACTTTGTGCCTTTGTTATAAATTATGCTGGTTTTATTTGTATATGAATCTTAGATGCATACTTAATCATGGAGAAAAAGAGGCTTTTAGGCCAGAAGTTGTACTTGTCAGGCCTATTCTTAGTATATCTCCGTAGCAACTAAAATTTCGAGCGAGTTTTCAGATTTGAAGAAACGTTTCTAAAAAAAAACACATCATAATTTTTTGGGATTCACGGATAATCTTTGGTTTAACTAATTAAAGATTAAAAATACTTAATATATATGACAGTTTTTGGTAAAACATTTAAAACCTCATTGAAATACCAACTAAAAGTACTTATAATTTATTAGACGTTTGGTTACGAATCCGTACCACCATAAATCTTTTTTTTTTTTTCTGCTCCATTAGAATTCAACCTACTACCTTTGCTATACTTATAAAACGAACTCCAAGTTGAGCCCAGAAGGTTGATATTACCCTTTTGATACCCCATAAAGAAGTATTGGACGCAATTACTCCTACATAGTTTTCTTGGAAAGAAGTAACTCGTCGAACCAAAACTTTAATTTCACTGCTCCTAATGAACATGATGATGCAACAACAAATGTCAACCTCTCCTGTGAATAACAATTACACAAACCTAACAAATTTTTACCGGAAGAATAGAATATGGCTGAGGTTGGATTATTCCACAGACATAATAAATCAATCTTTCTCCATTGATATTGATGACCACGATACAATAGATGATTTGAAAACGAAAATACTCAATAAACTAAGCTCATCTCGATGGCATGACATGAATGATAATGTGTCAATTGCAATCGGTATATATCAAAATAATATTAATAATAACAAACGTATGAACAATTCCAATATAATAAATTCTACACCGGAAAAATGGACTAAACCTTCATTACATTCACCAATCGATATTCATAGTACACCTGCTCCAATAGAAGTTAAATGTTATAGTCCACCACAAAGAGACAGCTCAACAATAAGTGACAAAAAATTGCTTCCTTGTCTTGGAAAGTCAATATCGTTACTGCCATCAAAAAATAATAGCTCTATCCTAGAGACTAGCCCCAAGTTAGCATATGCAAATAAAAATAACATCTCTAGAGGAAATAATACCTTTTCGAGTTATAATGATGCCAATAGCCAATCATTGTTTCTGCCGACTGAATCATTATCTTATCCACCAAAAAATTTGCTAAACGCATTCAATCGAAACACTAATAATAATGAAACTAACAATCTATCAAACTTAAATTGCACCTTCGAATCAATTAGTGAATCGACTTATAGAGTAATTTTTGAACCTGATGAATTGGTTACTAGCATTCAAAAAATTTTATTTGAGGGTACAGAATCTGTTCAAACTTCAAATCAACCACTACTCATTTTTTCAAACATTAACCTCTCAATATTGAAAAACATAAATAACAATATCATCAATGACCAAACAAATACAATCAACTTTTCAGGAAAAAGACAAGATTCATCAGGCTCTATCATCTCAGATAGTTCAAATATCTCTGCAGCTACATCCACCACCACTACATCATCAGCAAATACAAATGATCAAGATGATAATAATGATAATGAAAGAATAAACGAGAATGACGATATCAATAATTCAACGAATAATGAAAATTATAGATTAATAACTAGCAAAGAACAATTAAAAGAAGCATCTGAATTATTGTATGATGATAATTATGATGAAAATGAGGAGACATCGCCCAAGCAAGCTATTCTATTGCTACCGAAAGGTTATTCCCATGATTTGGTCAAAGATAATTTTGATAATGATAAATC
The DNA here is from genome assembly GCA_030571655.1 of Jamesozyma lodderae. Taxonomy (NCBI): domain Eukaryota; kingdom Fungi; phylum Ascomycota; class Saccharomycetes; order Saccharomycetales; family Saccharomycetaceae; genus Jamesozyma; species Jamesozyma lodderae. The sequence goes on along the minus strand of JAJLYF010000092.1, from coordinate 26,143 downwards.
ATTAAAGGAAAATGAAATAGATATAGGCAATAACACCTTCATTAGTAATACGGCACCATTGACATCGTATTTGTCAAGGACATTCACTTCTTCTAGCTCTGGATCCTTAACAGATAATGCCCAACGAAACAGGGACGCGCCTACACAGGAAGAGGAAACAATATTCAATCAAAATCATGCACCTTTGAACGAACAAGAAGTTGGTTTAATCCATCCTGCACTGGAATCAGAATGGCGCAAAAACTACAATACTACAAATAACAATGGGATCGACAATACAATAGGTAGTGGAAGTAGTACAGGTAGCGGGACTATTACAAATACGCCTATACAAAGACCCCTCATACTCAAAAATCAAAATGATTCTATTCCAAATACTCCAAATTCTGAGCCAATTTCCGTAAATAAAAAGTTGATGGGTAACATTAATGATAATAACCTTGACATTGCATCATCAGCGACAAACTCAACTACCACTTTATCATCTGTGGATAAAGATCAACCACTGACTTCTAATATACCAATGAAAAGACCTAAACCAAGATCTATGAAAAGCTCGCATAGTATTACTAGTGAAAAAGTTTTTCCAAAGATTAATGTGTTAATAGTAGAAGATAACGTCATTAATCAAGCAATTCTTGGTTCCTTTCTTAGAAAGCATAAAATTTCATATAAAGTTGCTAAGAATGGTAAAGAGGCTGTAGATATTTGGAAAGAAGGTGGCTTGCATTTAATTTTTATGGATTTACAATTGCCTGTTTTATCAGGTATCGAAGCGGCTAAGCAGATTAGAGATTTTGAGAAGGAACAAAAAATGAAAATTGACAATGGCGATGGCAATGGAAATTTTGCAGCTCCAGTAATCATCGTGGCTTTAACAGCATCAAATTCCATTGCTGACAAGAGAAACGCTTTGATCTCTGGTTGTAACGATTATTTAACTAAACCAGTTAATTTACATTGGCTAAGTAAAAAAATTACAGAGTGGGGGTGTATGCAAGCACTGATTGACTTTGACAGTTGGAAGCAAGGTCAAAGTAGGATGACAGACAAATTTAAAACTCCACATAAATTCACGGACAAGGACTAAGATCAATATAATCAAAAAATTTCACTTCACTATATAGATATACATATGTACACGCATATATACATATCGAGACTGTATTAAAAGAAAAAAACAACTATTATTTTGTTAGAATGCGCATTTATTATAATGATCGTTAAGATACGTGATATACATAATATGTCACTTATATTGTCGACTTAGATTCACAACCAGGACAATTATGTAAAATTTCATGAATGAAGACGTCACAGTCAATACAAAAGTCTTGATTGCAGTCCCCACATCGATAACGAGAACTTGTGAGAAGTTTCCCGGTCTTGTAATTTTTTAAAACAGGGAATATTTTTTGACAACTGAAACAATTCTCTGTTGGAAATATTTCACTTTCTATAGAAACTTCATTAAACGTCTTTAACGGCATTAAATGATGATATGATCTTGCTAAATGTGTCGATAAAATTAAAGTCAAATCACAACATGGACATACTGTTGGCAAAGAACAAACTTTGCTGTGACAATTAGGACAAAAATAACCACCATATACTAATTTTGAATGACATGAACAAAATGTTGGAGTATCTTCAAACACCCTAGTGGGGAATCCCATTTTCACTAAAGTAAAACCTTTATTTATCTTATTAACAGGTAATGGAACCACTGCTTCATCTACTAATTCTTTAAAGTGGACTTCATCCAGAACAATTTTATAAAATGATTCATCACCATAATTTGTTTGTTTGCACAGGTCTTTGCAAATCGCAACTTGGGCCGACAACCCAATGACCTTTGTGCGTATTCTTTCCTGTACAAGAGATGCAATAGTTTGATGAATGTCCCCTGGATCTGTACTCGACAGACTACCAAAGATTATCAACACCTCTCTAGTACAATGTGCTGGGACCGGCAATAATAATCCTCTTGCCATTTCTAGTGCATTTTGCAACGATGGATTTCCCTTCGGTTCTTGTTTTCTCATACTTTTCAAAACATCTACATGATCTTGTGGATTACCACTAACAGGGCTTACTAATTGCGCCAGCCCATTTCTCATAATCACTATTCCGATTTGTGAAATTGGATTTTGATCAAAGAATTCATGAATAAAATCTATGGCATATTGGATCATCATCGCATGCCTATTTGGTCTCAAATCTTTCTCAGTCATACTTTCGCTGCAATCTAACGTTAAAATTAATGTTCTAATAATACCACGCTGATATGGAGTAACGCTTCTCTTTGCAGCACGTTTCTTTCTTGCTTCAATTAAGCTTGCAACTAAAGATGTCAAACCACCTTCTTCATCAACAGTGACTAAATCCCAACTTCTTTTGATCTCGTCTTCCCATGCGTAACCACCATCAGTACCTAGTAAATTCTCATTAGAAGAACTCTTCTTTTTCTTTCTTTTCTTTCTAGATGTATGATCACCGTCTCTAGTATTGCTACTACTCTCCTTGTCGAAATGAACTTGTCTTTTATGCTTCCTGTTCGATATGTTTACTTTTTCTTCATCTGAATCAACGTCTGATATTACAGGTGCCATTTTCAAATATTTATTACAGGTTTTGGGGCTATATGGCTGTTGCGGCGGGCTATGTACTCAGGCAAGTTTTCTACTCTCTGTTCTTCAACCTTTAATTTTTCACATTGCTTAAAGAATTTAAAACGCTGAAATTTTCATAAAAAAAAGTGGTACTCTAAAGACATAATGAGAAATAGGAACTAAGCTGAGAACAGCCTGAAATGAAATTAATGACACCTGGTTACACTTTCATTTACCATATTTTGCCTTTGGTAGACACATATATGTTTTAATATTGACTTCGACAAGATATTATTTGACAGCATAACTATGGATCCAATCATATGTTATTCTGAAAGCAAAGAAAAAGGAAGATGCCCACACCTACTGAAAGTCACAATAAGGCAGTAATTTAAATTGATATTGGATAAGATGGCACGTCTCTCATGTTTTTGGAGAACCTGTTTTGGACTCAAATAGCATATATTCTTGAGTTTTTAAAAACGGTTATATGTGTCGAATACTTGTACCACAAGGTGTTAGTTTTGATTTTGAAACACATTTTGAGCCCTGAATTAACTACGTATAGGTGGTGTGTCTCGAATGGACTGTTTCAACATTTTGTAGAACAACCTCAAGATAGTAATTGGAGATTGTACATGATTATACCACCGCAAATTATAATCTTTTATCGTCTTATTTAATTCTCAACACCGTAAGGTTGTAATTTGACTAAGTTGCTCAAATGGGCATTGACATGAGTACTAATTATTAAGCTCATTGACAATATTAGTAATTTCCTGCAGTTCCGTAAATTCAATATATTGCAAAAAAGTAAAACATTTAAATTAAACATGCAAATTAGTCACTGAAGTTCTTCGGTAAATTGTATAAACCTATAGTGTAAATGTATGTGCAAATGGGACTTGTTAGCTTGTTATAGCTCGGATTCTGTCAGATTGAAACTCATGCAAAAGTCCAAGTTATGAATATAACGCAAAGGTCCTCGTCCTACAGATTTGTAACTTTTATGTTCAGCCGTTGATGTTATCGAAGTTTTAATACAACTTATTTTTGCCTCGGTTGTGTTTATTGCCTATTATTAAATGATGGAATTCAAATTTAAACAATCAAAAATTTCAAAAAAAAAGCTTGTTTCGTACGAGATAATCAACCTAGGGACTGGATGCTAGAAATATTTTTAGGTTTATATTTCTTTAACCAATATGGTCAATTAATGTACTACAAATAAAAAAAATAAACAACAATACAAGTACAAAAAATCCGTTTGCATTAGTACAACACATCATTTATTTCAACTATCAAATATTATAAATTTAAGGCAACTTGGCCGAGTGGTTAAGGCGAAAGATTAGAAATCTTTTGGGCTCTGCCCGCACAGGTTCGAGTCCTGTAGTTGTCGTTATTCTTTTTATTGCAAATATTTTTTAAAACATTTTCATTAGTCATGGGAGAATATCAGAATTTATTAAGTAAAGTCGATTATCATGAACATATAGGATGTGAAGTATAATTGTCCTGCCAGAAGGGTTTTTGTGATATTTTTTTCAGTTATTAATCGGAAGTGCTAGAGTTTACAAGTAACGAATTGTGGAAATATTGAATTTATATAACTCGAAAAAAGTAAAGACAACTGAAAAATATGCCAATAATGAATGTATTAAGTAAATGCGCTGATATAATTATATAATGTACATAAATGAGTGCATAGCTTGAAATATCTAATAATCATTAGCAGGTGGTCTGTCCGGCTGTTGTTGATGTTGTTGTTGCTGCTGTTGATATTGTGAATTTTGTTGTTGTTGCTGCTGCTGCTGTTGCTGTAGTAATAACTGATGCAATTGATACACTTGATCCATATTTTGCTGATTTGGTGTCGGTGGGTAATATGATTGTTGGGGCAATTGTACAGGATTATATGATGGAAGTTGTGGAAATCCACTCATGTTTACAACATTTGCATAATTTCCTTGATATGGCATTTGAGTGGGCATATGCATTGGAGGAGGCATTTGTCCTTGCCCATATGGTGTAATGTAATTATTAAACATGGGTTGCTGTTGCTGCTGCTGCTGTTGCTGCTGCTGCTGCTGCTGCTGGTGTTCATTGAAGTTGGAGTACTGAGGATTCATATTGCCGTTGTTATTATATGGCATATTTTGATAATTGCTTTGAGTTTGGCCGTAGCCCATCCTTGTATTATTTTCGTATGGTAATTTATTATTGGAGTTATTAATTGGAAGTTTTCTTTCATTGTTATATGTCTCACTTGATTCGTCTTTTAAGCGATTGTTACGTGATTTATAACTATGACCAACCATAGCTGTTGGTGGCACCATTGAAGGATATTTTGAGTAATCTGCATTGTTCTTGCTATTTTGCTTGCCTTTGAAATTATTGTTATTATTTTGTACTCTTGGTTTTTTGACCTTATTTTGATTTTTGTTACTATCATTATTGTTTGTATTCCGCTTTTTCTTTTGATCTTTCTTCATCTTCTTGAATTGAGCTTCTTTCTCATCATCAGAAAATTCTTGTTCACTTTCTGGTAACTCTTCATCAAATCCATTTGAAGCATCCGTACCCTTATAACGTTTTAATTCAAAGGTGTCAATCCAATGAGCATCAGGAACAACGTAAAACACTTTGCTTCCAATATTTTCTTTAATGATATCTTTAATATCAGTTTTGTCCGTCGGGAAACAAATTCTATAAAAGGGATTTTGTAGAGGGCCAAATACTTCAGTCAAAGTACCAATAGCTTGACGACTCTCAAGACAAAAGATAGAACCTTCCTTGAGAACCCTCTTTTCACCAGAAATATTTGCATGAACAATAATATTATTTTCATATAATGACTGTATTACACCGATTTCTGATATATTTGTCTCAGGTGTAATCTTGTAATCGTCTGGAATTTCAATAATTGGTTCTTCTGTGACTTCATTTTTTGATCTGATTGGTCCTGTAGATATTGGTTCATCATCATCATCTTCTTCTTCATTTGCGACTACATTATTGTCACTATCATTATCGTCCTCATCATCACTATCTGATGAGTTTTCATTATCATCACTATCAGAGGATGTATCACCTTCCCTTTGATTTTCAAGTTCTTCAGATTTACTGATTTCTTGTTTCTGGCCATCCTCATGTTTAATCTCTATATCCTCATTTCTAATCTCAATTTCTTCGTCACTACTAATATTACCTACATCTATCACATCATTTTTCAAAACTAACTCGGAATCTACTGCTTCATTCTTTAAAGCTTTTTCAAACAAATTATCTGACATATTCGGCTTGTTTTATGTTATTCAATTGCCAAGTTATTTAATTAGCCTATTTGATTTTACATACTTAAAGCTGATTATTAAGTGATGAGCTTTCCTTTTTCGATTTTTAAAAATTTTCAGAAAATCAAATAATCATTATCACGTGGTTTTCATACCGAATATATAATAAGTTATACAAGATATACTACAGATAAGACAGTCATCAGGTTAATGAAATATTTATCATTCATTGATTTAACTCGTTCTGATAAACAAAATATTTTAATCGATTATCGCATCTGGTTAACTAAAAGAGATTAGAAATAATAGACTGCGACGCTTATCTTTACCCTTTCCAGTAATGCATTGAACTTGGCAGCATAAGATATCAAAAGCTGCTAACCTAGATAGAAATACCATCCTATTCGCTATATTCTAATATTTAATGGCATTTGACTCCCGTTAGCTTAAGTACTGAAATCAGTGGTGCTGAAGAGAAAGCATGGCTACAGATGAGAATCGAATGCATTATAAGTAACGTTAAACTTATATACAACTTTTTATGTCTTGAGCACTCGTGAAAAAGAAAAAAATTGCTGCCAGTGAGAGAGTATGAACTACTTTCAAGAATTTAAAAATTCTTTTTTTACAGATACTTTAGAGTATTTTCAACTTTATAAATATAACGAAACATATGAGCTTCAAAATTTTGTTGCAAGTACTGACACATTGAGTACTAAGTTTGCCAAAAAAGAGGAAACAACATATGATGTCAGCAGTTCATCATCACCCACTCCCAGCTTTGTAATGAGATTGAATGATGAAAATGACTCAAGTGATCCATTTCTCATAGAATGGATTGGATCAAACGACCCAGAAAATCCAATGAATTATAGTTCTAGAAAGAAGCGACTAATTATCTTTCAAATTATGGTGTATTCATTCCTTACTTATATGGGATCCTCAATATACACATCTGGTCAAGAGCAAATACGGAATGAATTTCATGTAGGTCACGTAACTGCAACATTAAATTTATCACTATATGTACTAGGTTATGGAATTGGACAAGTTATATTTTCACCATTATCTGAAATTGCCAAGGTTGGACGCCAACAAATTTATATTTGTACATTCCTCGCATTTACTATTTTCCAGATTGGTTGCGCTAGAGCCAATAGTATAGGTGGACTAATTGTTATGAGATTTATATCTGGTATATTATGTTCGCCATCATTATCAACTGGTGGCGCATCAATAGCAGATATCATACCAAAGGAAGAATTGACACCATATATTGCCTTATGGGCCATTGGTGGAACATTGGCACCCGTGTTGGCACCTTTGTTCGGTGCTGTTATGGTTGTTGCGAAGGATTGGAGATGGATATTTTGGTTACTATGTTGGTTAAGTTCTATCAGTCTTGTATGTTTTGTATTTTTTTGGCCAGAGACTTCAGCAGATGCAATATTATCACGTCGAGCCTCAAGAATAAGATATCTTACGGGAGATAACAGATATTACACTATTCAAGAGCAAATGGATTCGAAGGTTAAAACAACTGATTTTTTAATCTTGACATTTTATAGACCGTTTGAGATTATTATCAAGGACCCCATTGTTTTCGTCATGGACCTTTATATATCAGTGATTTACGGAATCTTGTATTTATTTTTTGAGTCGTTCCCACTAGTATTTTCTGGTATTTATCATTTTACATTAATTGAAAGTGGAGTGGCATTTTTAGGATTTTCTGTTGGATGTCTCTTAGGGTTCATTACATTGTTAATCTTCTTGAACAAAAAAATTAACCCAAGTCATCGAGATGGCACTTTCGAACCGGAATTACTTTTGATTTTGGCAATATACGTTGCTTGGTTCTTACCGGTATCGATGTTTCTTTTCGGATGGGCAGCAGGGATTCATTGGATGCTACCAGTCGTAGCAGAGGCATTCTACACATTCAGTGTTTTCCTACTTTTCCAAGTGATATTCTCATATCTAGCCTATGCATTTCCAAAGTATATAGCATCCGTTTATGCGGGCAATGGTATCTGTCGTGCTGGGTTTGCTTGTGCATTCCCATTATTTGGTAAAGCCATGTTCAACCGTCTAGCCGTAGATGGATATCCCATAGCATGGGGCTGTTCACTAATTGGGACCATTATCATAGTATTGTCGTTCATCCCGATCATACTCTACAAATATGGGGCCACATTACGAGCCAAGTCAAGACTAGTTGTTTGAATAATCACTCAAAAACCGTTCGAGTTCCTGCAGATATTTCAGCCAACTTCGGCACAGAAACTCCCGGAGACGAAACGCCAAGGCTTTTCTTAAAATTTTTCATTCAGATTGAAATAACAAAGGAATAAATACTTATATAGCTTATCTCGAACCTTTTTGTATCCTATCAAAAAAATTTCGATATGTTACTTGTTATTTGTTTTTTACTGAGTCTTCATTTTGTCAGTTTGGTCATTCGCTTAGTCATCTCACTACCCCCAATTGCTTTTGGAACCAAACTATACTTTTTTTTCCTTTTTCTTTTCTTACTGAAAGTTGAACTTGAGAAGACCTTATATTATTATATATATTATACTAGTCAGAGAGTTTTATATTCAATAAATATAGGACTAACTTCTTTGAAGACATTAACTTCATGCTCTCTCAAACATAAAAGTAATGACTACTAGCTCTTTGAATTCGGTTTCTTCTTTACATACACAGATGTCAACATCGATAGAAGACTCAACGTCATCTTCTGATGATATCGTCTCGGTTGACTCATACAGTAACGAAACTAATCAGAGAAATAAATCAACAAAATTATCTGAGATTCATACAGAACCATTACAACATACTAATTCAAAACCCTTGTCGGTAAGTCAATTATCGTTTAGATCACAACTATCGCGAGCTCCCTCAATTGCAAGAACAATAACGAGAACCATCAATGATATATATGAGGCAGTTCAGGATGATAATGAACAGACCAATGCAAGGGGGAAGGGCGAAAGTAGTGAGGAAACTTTATCAAGGTATCTTACATCAAGATTCGATGCTGGTGACGCTATAAGATTAGAATCTAACTTGGATCTAAGATCAAGAAATACTAACAAGGATGTAGAAAAGAATGCTCAACAGGGTTCCGAGGAAGAAGAAGAACCTGATGAAGAGGTGCTGAAAAAAGTTTTCACAAATAAATCTACTGGTAAAGTTGAATTACCACCGGATAAAGGTTACGCCTGGGTTGTTGTATTTAGTGTTTTTTTAATTATGTTTAATACATGGGGTTGTAATTCTGGATTTGGTGTGTACTTATCTTTTTTCCTTTCACATAATACATTCCCAGGAGCCTCTAGATACGATTATGCTTTAATTGCAGGGCTTACAGTGGCCATTGGTCAAGGGTTCGCACCTTTTGTCATGATAGTAATGAGAATTATTGGATTAAGAATCACTATGCTAATTGGTGTCGCACTTATGTTAGCTGGATTTTTATTAGCTTCGTTTGCTACAAGATTATGGGAACTATATATGACCCAAGGTGTATTAATTGGTATATCAATATCTGTAATCTTTGTCCCAGCAACTACATTACTACCAGGTTGGTTTTTAAAGAAAAGAGCTGTTTCAATGGGTCTTTCATTATTAGGTACTGGTGCAGGTGGTGTCACTTTTGGCCTTGCGTCCAACAAGATGATATCAGATAACGGTGACACAAGATGGTGTTATAGAATGCTAGCAATTACTTGCACTATTTCATGTCTTCTTGCCATTGCATTAGTCAAAGAACGGAATCCAGTAAAACCTATAGGATTTCGTTCCATCTCTTTAATCAAAGCTGAGGTATTCAAAATGTTTTCATGGGATGTTATTAAAAGACCTGTAGTTGTATTAATTGCTATTTGGTTTGCATTAGCTTTATTTGCTTATAATTTAATGATTTTTACCTTATCTTCGTATGCCGTTGCTCGTGGTATGAGTCAACACGATGGTAGTACCCTCACAGCTATCTTGAATGGTGCTCAAGTTGTAGGTAGACCGCTTATGGGTCTTACTGGTGATAGAATTGGTAGAGCAAATATTACAATTATCTTAACCTGTACTCTGACGATATATATGTTTGCATTCTGGATCCCAGCACATACTTTTGTTCAACTAATTATCTTCTCCATTATGGTAGGTTCATGCGTTGGTGTCGCCAACGTTATGAATACTGTCTTAATTGCAGATATGGTAAAACCACATGAATTTTTACCTGCTTGGGCGTTCGTTAATTATTTTGGTTCTCCATTCTTACTAGTTTGTGAAGTACTGGCACAGGCTTTAACAGTTAAAAGTAATAAAGAAAATCCATATCTTCATACTCAAATATTTGCCGGATGTTGCTTCTTCGCTGCATTACTTATGATTTTGGTCCTAAGAGAATATATTGTGAGAATTAAACTAACTGCAAGACAACTCGAGACTATTACAAAATTGAAAGAAAAGGAGTCAGTTTCGGAGAGTTCTCGATCTTTCGACAATTCTAACACAATGGAGCATTGGGAACTGTTAGAGAAAAGAAAAATGAAATACGATTTACTTCTTGGCAGTGGTATTAAGAAATACTTTATGAGGATGTCATATCCTATGAAAGTTTAATTCATCCAGATCATCACTTAATATAAGTAAGTAACACTCTTCTTTTTTTTTTAATTTTTTTTTTTAAAAAAAAAATAATAATAATAATAATTAATAATATTACAACACAGCTTATACAAATGTTTATATATACTGTTTTTTTTTATCTCATTTAGCGCAATATTCTGCTCAATTTTCTCAGCTCTTCATCACCGTCTTCTCTGAGATCCATAATTAAAGTATAAGACGCTTTTTGAAAATTTTTATAGCAAGATACAGTTTCCCTTGATTTATCATTGAGTTTACTTATCAAATCATCCAATTCTTCATTATTCTGTAAACTGATTTGCAAAAAAATATTATATGAAATTTCATTCAATTGCGAGTAATTCTCAATAAATTCATGAATTTCTTCAAAAATAAAAATTAATGACCGTGGATATGGTTGTTTTGAATATTTACCCATACTATTTGAAGAAAACAGCTTATGTGATAATAAATTTTGTAAGAACTCATTATGAATATTGTTCAATTCATCGATGTTTGGCAATTGTTGTCTCTTTTTTGATGTATTGGAAATGCCAAATTTATTTAAATCATTTTTAGGTCTCAATATGCCTTCGAATGTAATAGAACCATTAGATAATGTAGTCGTATCAAAACCTTTAGAATCCTTACAATCATTTAAGTTATCATCATTTATTTTTAGTTTATGTTTTAAGTCAACAAAATTTTTCTCTATAATAAATTGTGAATAATAATTTTCCATCTTGTAATTGAATTGTTGCAACTGTGACCTCAAAATTGATATTTTAGATAGCTTGTTTACAATATCTTTTGAAAGTGGACTGTAAACACTATTTTTTTTAAACGAACGAATTAGTTCTTTGCTTCTCATAAATTGTTCATTACAGAAAAAATCATTTCTCTTAAATTTCCATAAAAAGTTGAAAATTTGGAGATATTCTTTTTTACCATCACTTCTATTAACATTCAATATAATGGATAATGGTGGATGTATTATGTAATCTAAGGTAAAGACATCCCAGCCCAATAAGTCATGACCCATGTTCAGCAGTCTTGCATCTAGTTTGTTTATTAAGAAATTATTATCGCTTTTATTGAGATAATTTCTAAAAGATGATTTTTGGATGGCTTCTTGTAAAATTCTTGTAAAAACATAATTTTGTAATGTTATTATCGGTTGATTTAAAATATCTTTTGCCTCCAATATAATCATATCAATCAAATCATTTTTACCCATAAGTAATATATTTCTAAGCATTTCAATTATTTCTTTGAAATAAAATTTATTTTTCAAAATTGTATTACAATACTCCACTATCTCTAGGAATTGCTCATGGATCAGTTTAAAAAAATTGGTTGTGAAATCAAATGAATTCGGTAACAAGCTATTATATTGTAAACTATATTTTTTTGTAAAATCATTTGCCCATTTAAGTTCTTTACAGTAAGTTGTTAGGAAATTGTAAGATCTACCAATCATGTAGATCTCATATGCAGTTTTATGCGATAAAAATTTGGGTATTTTGCTTTCCTCAAATTCGAATGGCAAAGTGTTTTGTGATAATGCTTCTTGTGGTTTAGTAATAAAAAATTCATCGATATAAGTTTCTTCTAGTTTCCCTAAAAGAAGCCAATCCTTCAAATATTCAAAGTATAGCGATACTAAACAAGTGTATAAACTCATAGATATTGATTTAACAGCAATATCACCATGGGAAGAATATGAATGGAAAAGAGAAAGCAGTTCGTCACCACGTAAAAGCTGAAAGTTATGCATCAGACGATAGTAAATTCTTAAATTTATGATGGAATCAGACAGTTTCAAGTATAATAATTTTAATGAAGGGACAATACTTGCACTCATTACTGTGTTGATCAAACCTGAATAATCATTAAGTTTTTTCTCTACCTCTACAATGAGTGTTTGTTTTAATGGTGATATATTCACATGTTTGTAGTAGTCAATTCGCTGAGATAATTCCTTATAAATGAGTCCACCTTCAAATAATAAATGCAAGTTACCACTCACAGTATTGGGTATATTGTATGGTATTTTAATAATATCTGACTCAATTGGGAACATGTCAGAGGTTGTGCCTAGAAGTGTATATGTGATGTATTTTAAAATTTCTTCTTCTGGAATGGTGGTGGAATAATATGGATCAGCTAGGGACTTCAACGTTATACCGTTCCGAGGATCAATCATTCTATAGTCATGATGCGACGACAACATAGACCTTCTGTCTGAGAATTTATCAGCTGTTTCGAACGATTCGGCATATACACTTGGAGTTAATAAAGGCTCTTGAAAATTACTGTTATAACTTTCTAGATTTTCTCTATTTAAACTGTATCCAATTGCATTAGATCGAAGATTTTTAATCGATTGTAAACTTTTCTGTAACTTTGAGTAAGCAATAGTGAGATGATCAATCATCTCGTCACTGCTACCCATTGAAAGCAACGGGAAAACAATCTCTTCAAACATTTTCCATGTTGCTTCATATTGTGGGGTAATATTCAATTGTTTTTTAATATTATACAACAACGATTCTAATTGTGGAATGGTTCTTTCCGGTGAATGTAAAAGCTGCAATAGCTCATCAGTAAATATTCTGAGTTTATAATCGGGGACTGATTGAGGAGATATTGCCTCCACAATTAGATTAAGTTTTGATCTTAGGTCCATGTAAAACAACAGATATGAACAATCTGGACTTGATATCTTGCACAAAGGGCTCCAAAATATCTCTTCTCTTCACTTTGTGAATTATTGTTTTCATTTTTGTTGTTTGTTTACAATAATTTTGGCGTTTATTTTCATACTAAAAAAATGATACACGTGATTTTTGTAGTAGTAATAATGAAAGAATATAAAGCTGAATTACAACGAAGATTATATATTACATATAGTTGAATGTATTCATATGTTGGGATACTCACTGTCCCTGTATAAAAGTTCGTAACTAGAATCCTCTCTTTTACTGTAACCCAATTCTTCCATCGAAGTCTGATAATGCTGAAAGTTATAGAACTGCAATAGTGCACGAAGAGCAATCTCTTGTCCACATGCATCCATCAGTTCCCCAGATACATCCTTGCCTGTTACCCAATTATCTGTCAACTCCAATCTTTCGTATAGGTACACACCGGAGATCAAATCCATATGCTCAGATTTCCATCTTTTATTCTTGAATGGTGTTAATTCCTTAATTATTCTTAAAATTGGATGATATATACCCAAATTGAATATCTGATAGTAGTTCTTCAGCAACGGACCGATGGATAACGGAAGACTCTTTAATCTGTGTGTTTTATCCCCAGTTACCTTTCTCAGAATTCTTAATAAGTATGCAAATGTTGTTAACACATTTATATTAATTTTTTGCTTCTCTAATGTTTGAATAGAATATGATTTAGTATAAATTGGGTTGAAAGTAGATGCCATTTTCCAAAAAGAATGAGTGGATGATATAGTCTTATAAAATACCTTGTCCGCATATATCCCTGAATATTTACCCAATAAAGATGTGCACGTGGTAATAAATCTAGAGTCATATAACAAAACTGACATTTGCTCGAATTTTAAAACATGATTCAACTTGAACCATTTTAACAGCAAATAAAAAATGCCAACAGATGATTTTAAAGCAAACTCTTTCGCCTTCACTATCTCCGCTTGTGGTATTAAACTTTCTATCGGGACATCTGCTGGAAGATCTGTTTCTTTGTAGTCAACGTTCGACAAGTTAGACTCCATTGTTTGAAGTAAAACAAAGACTAATGAGTTTAAACTTGGTAAACAATCACTGTAGTACTTATCTATTCTCTTCATGATGTCTATTTCTTCCAGATGATCTGTATTTTCAATCTTGGAGTATGCATATGGACAACCTGCATTGTCAGTTTTCCAGCCACGCTCAATGGTCATGAAATAATCTCTTTCATCCCATAGTTGTTTAGTACTTAATTTAATTTCCAAATTTTCAGATAATATTTTGGCAGATTCCTCAATACTGTAGGGAATAAAAATATCATTTTCCAGTTCCTCTTTATTCAATGGGGTGGAAACTTTTTCGGTCAATTCGTCGTCATTTTCATCATCAGATGGATATAAATAAGGATATGCCATATTTGTTTGAAACGATTTTCTAGTTCTTAGACCCTCATTAAATGGGAGCAAAGTTGGAGATGAAGGAGGAGATGGCGCAGGTGTAGCCAAATGTCTTTCTGGGACAGGGAGTGTTGAATTAATGGAGCTACGTGATTTCGACCTGGGAATCTCCAAAAATTGGGATAATGAGTTGCTATTGTCAACTGGATCTGGAAGCTCAGCTGTTGGAATAGTATAATTAGGAAATCTAGAAGTTATATCTTCTTTGAATGCCCTAAAATGCAATGGTGATATTGTAAGTTGATGCTCGGATCTTTCAGACCTTTTTAGTCCATGATATTGATACATTTTTGATTTTGTCTTTTTATATACATCTTTAGCGCCAAATTGAAGAAGTAACATTTTGAATAATAAACCGATTATATTTCTTATTCTCATAGCAAGTCTACTGTTCCATCGCCAATGTTCAATATATTTGGTCAAGAATTGTAGCATCATCGTCTGATCAAAAATTTCAATAATATTTTGGACTTCGGTTGCCTTCGTTTCTCTGCAATCTATACTAACGGTTGTGATAAAAAATAATATTGTGCTTACATAAAATAGCATTACAGTTTGCCTTTTAAGATTCTTATTGTCATCTCGACATGAAATTGCTATTGTTTTAAAAAGTGCTACCAATTCAGTTAGTCCTTCTCTCATTAGTAAGTTATTGCGTCGTATAAATTCAATATGCTGTATCATACTTTCAGCATATGTAAAATTCCCCATTGATATATATGCTAATGCCAATAAATTTGGTACTGGGTCATTTTGTAAGCCTTTACTCAGTGATATTATTGTAGTTTTCGCATAATCGTCATTATTTAGAAACTTATCAGGATCAGAAACTTTTTTTGCAAAACTAGTCCTCGTTTGAGGCAATTGATTGTAATCTGATATACTGAACCAGTCTTGTAATTCCGTCTCTAGATTATGAAAATCTTTAAATATCCAGTCAACCTTCAACTGTGCATGGGATCTTGATGGCAGACTTCCTTCCAGCTCTGCCACACGTTTATCTAAGTTCCGCTGAAATTCTTCATTTACTGGCATATTATAGTCCACAATATTTCTCTTATCAGTATCTTTATTCAATTTCTTTTCAGGAAGGTGTCCCATAATGGGTCCATCTATTTCATCTACATTAGCAAACTCTTCATCTTCATCGTCATCCTCTGCGTTATCACTATCAGCATCTTCTTCAGCCATTTCTTCTTCAATTTTACGTTCTTGATTTTCCTCTTGTTGTCTAAACAATTCCTCTCTCGATTTTCCAAATGATAATTCAGGGTCCACGGTTACAATATCACCTTCCAAACCAGAGTCTTTTAAAAATGCTATATTGTTGGACATTTCTGATTTGTGAAAACTCTTTACAGAATTATGTCTACTAATCACTGGACTACTAGCGCCCATATTTAACTTATTTCGTAGAATGTTGTCCAGATCCCGCAATAATGGATCTTCTTCACCATTCGTATCAATGCTATTAGTGTTACAAACTGTATCGTCCATGAATTTCGGAATCTTCTTCACATTTGATCGTGGTCTGAGATTCTCTAAGGACACCGATCTACCAATCGGACTTTCAATCCGTGTACTATCTGTTTGGCTCATGATCCTGGCTCTCTCACTGTACGTTCTCTGTGGTATCCGTATCAGCTCCAATTAGCTCACAAATAAAGCAGTACAAATGGACTCTATTCAGTTATTTTGGTGTATTTTCCACTCAATTCACCATTAAGTCGTTTTTGTTTTCTTACTTTCCTTTGATATTTTATATGTTACACTGTTTTCGCAATATGAAAAAATGAAAAACATAAAACGAATATGAAAAATCTTGAGTAATAACTGAATCAAAGAAGAGATAGACGATCTATAACGCTGCAAAAACCGTGTGCGGAAGGCATTGTAGCAAATGAGTATCAATTTAGAGCATATTGTGGGATTTAAAGTAAAAATTACCAATGTACTGGGAGTGGTAACTGAAGGTAAAATTTATTCCTTTAATTCTAGTAATGGCACGATAACATTGCAAACAACTAAGAAAAATCAATCCCCATACACTTTCAAAGTGATAAATTGCTCGTTCATTAGTAGCTTAGAAGTCATTGGTGAAAGACCTACTACAAATTCATTCAAGAGGCAATACGTGAAACCATCATTGGTAAATATTGATAGAGTTGAAGATTTACTTAGGGATGCGATTGCTAAAGCTAAACAGAATGATTTGAAAAAAGGTAAGAACGTCTCTAGTGAAGGCCAGGCTATTTTTGATTTAATTTTCAAAACTGTTCCAGATACTAGATGGATCGGAAAGGATATTGTTATTTTAGATGACATTAAGATACAACCTCCATACAAATTAGAAAACATAGTATATGATGCTAATGCTCAATCTGTCCGTTTGATTGAAAGAATTGTACAAAGAGGTTGGAAACAGATAGAAGAGGATGATGGAAGGAAAGGCGGTTAAGCCTATTTTGGTATATAGGTATATAATATTTATGTATTCAAAGTGACGAAAAAAAAAAAAAATTATTTAATTAGTACATTTACTCAGCAAGTCTTACAGTTAAACAGATGGCATCAAAGTACTTCATAACTGTACTATTTCTACCGTTCGGGCAATCAAACTCTTTCCATTTCAGGACAATTTTGCCTAAGTTATTGCTATTTTTATCTTTTGGATCAGAAGTTTCTGTATTGCAAAGTATCCTTTCACCTTCTAATGTCTTCATAGTTTCCCAAAATGTGTTTATCCAAGCATGTTTACTAAGGTGCTTCAATTTATCGTTAGTTGACCGACGTATGCCAAACTCTATTATAATATCATGCTGTGGAATTTTGTGAGGGATATATAAGTTGCCATTTTGTGAAATGTCCACTAAACCTTCGGAAATTAAGTTGTCATCCATTTCTATACAAAATAACTCCACCATTCCATTTCTGTTTTCATTATAGGCTGATATTTTGATGTATAATGAATATGACGATGATAAAAGTAATTTGGAAGGCGAAAGTACGTATATGCCATTTAGTACAAAATTAGAACTTGATTCTATTTCAGAGATATGATTCTGTAATGTTTCTTCGAAGGAGAGTAACTTTTCATGATATTTGAGAAATCGCCTTTGCGAAATCGTTGGTGAATATTTTATAGAATCGAATTTGAAACGGCATCCAACGAATTTGATAAAACTTTCTTGAATGGGAAGCTGTAAATATTTCATCATATAAGCAATGCATACTAAACCAGAGAGTTCTTTACCATTTTTACAATATATGACAGCTATCATATCATCGGATTGAGAAAGTAATCTATTCATATCGTCAATTATCTGTTCCAATAATATCATTGGTGGTGGTGAATAAGCCAACCAACCAAAGTTAGAATATAGTGAACTAAAATCAATTATTCTTGAAGATTGACAAAGAGAGGACATTTGAGATTTTTGTAATATGTTCACCAGTTCAAGTAATTCCAATTTTGTAAAATCAGATTGTTCTATATTCCCCTTTAAATCATACAATTTCCAATTTCCCAGGCCATGACGAATATTTAAAAACGAAATTAAATCATGTAAATTATTCCTGTATAATAATTTTGGATATGTCGTTACAGGATATGAGCAAACAGCTATGTTCGGTAAAATGTAAGAGATATCTAAATTTAAATTTAAATCATTTTTATGAATATTTAATGGAGCTGAGTGAATCTTCTTGAGTATATTTTCAAAATGTAAAACCATTATTGAAAAAATCCCATTTACCTCGTACGCATATGGGTTTGCCATTAAAATGTAGCATTCTAGCAAATTTTTTATAACTTAGTTATTTATTATAGTATATCTTTTTTTGTGACACATTAAAATTACGCAGAAAAAAATTAAAGAGCTTCTTTACTGCTTGGTACAGTATGCAATTATTTCATCGCTTACCCAAGTCATAGCATCTTCAATAGATGTATTGTAGTCATTAATGAAATCATTTATATCTGAAGCATTAATCGGATCCAAGGATCCCTCTACATCATTGTCGATGAATAAATGTGCGTGCGAATTTTTATATGATTTATAAACAAACTCGTCAAAGTAATATGGTGGATCAACCCAAAAGGAATCTAGAGTCTGGTAGCCATTTCTTGCTTGCCTTCTAGCTTTTAATGTTTCATATGGTGCACGGATAAATAATTTCAAGTCAAATTGACTTCTTATGTTTTCATTATTGTACAGCATGAATCCATCTACAATAATTATTTTGAAGTAACTGTTGATTTGCTTGTATTTTTCTTTCAAAGAATTTAAGAATTCAGTAGACAAGTCAAATTTACTTAGGTCATCGACGTTGTTGTTGTGAATTAGTTTATTAGCAATCTTGCCTGTACTTCTGATAGAGTCTAGCTCTTTTTCAAACAAGTCGAAATCAAGAGCCTCTGGCGAGTCCCAATCCCTGATATTATATTTTAAGTTCATAGGAACCTCTTCATCATGTTTATAAAAATCATCTTCATGAACTAGTGTTGCCCCCGGTATCAATTGCGTGATCAACTTAGCAATCGTTGTTTTCCCAGTAGACGAACATCCGCTCATACCTATAAAAATAACCTTCTTTTGAGTCATTTTGTACAATATATATTAACTCCGACTTCTTATTTATATGATTCTTTCAAGATATTACTAACGTTAATCAATATTTTTATATAATATCTGTTAATCGGTTTTTCTGTTTCATTTTTTTTTTTTCACTGTCAAAATTAAGAAATTTGGAAATTGTATAATCAAAGGATGTTATGTGAATGAGAAGATAAGAACATCGTATATTTGTGTATACATCTGCCGAGGTAACAACTTCACAAACAGTCAATCGTTGTTTATAATGGGTTATTTTGTACCGCAACAAAGTTTGCCTAACTTGAAGTTCTACAAGTATGTCACGCACCATTTTCCAAGAGTTTTTTCTATGCAAGTACTAACCTAAATATTGCAATTGTCATGAAAATAAAGGTACCAGAGTGAGGATCATTCTATACTTTCAAACGCTATCTTAAGACCATTTTGGAAGAAAGCTGCTTTAATATTTCCCTTATGGATGGCTCCAAATTTGGTGACATTATCTGGTCTTGGATTTATTAACATCAACGTGTTAACCGTCCTATACTACGATCCAAACTTAAATCAGGAGTCTCCTCGTTGGACATATTTTTCGTATGCCCTTGGTATATTCCTTTACCAAACATTCGATGCATGTGATGGTAATCATGCACGTCGTACAGGTCAATCTGGTCCTTTAGGTGAGTTATTCGATCATTGTATCGATTCCATCAATACTACATTATCTCTGTTTCCATTCGGGTCTGTAACTGGTATGGGCTATTCCTATATGTTTATTTTAACCCAATTTGCTGTTTTATGTAATTTCTACCTTAGTACTTGGGAAGAATTTCACACTCATAAATTGTATTTGAGTGAATTTTGTGGGCCAGTTGAAGGTATTATCATGTTATGCGTACTATTCACATTAACTGGTATGTTCGGTCCAGAATTAATATGGCATACAACTTTGTTTACAATTCCGTACGATGGTAAGGTTTTCAAATACGAAACTGTTCATTTATTTGTCACATTTTCTACACTGGCATTAATTTTTAATATCTTATCAGCTACAAAGAATGTTTCTGATTACTATAAGCAATTGAAGGAATCTACAGTTGATAATGAAAAGATTAACTCAGTTGATTCACAAATTTCTGAAGCGGTCAACGGGTTAACTCCATTTTTTGCTTACTTCATTACTGTTTTTGCTATCATCTTATTACAACCAAAATTCAACTCTCTACCATTTATTCTATCCATCGGTTTAAGTATGGCATTTGTTGTTGGTCGAATTATTGTAAATCATTTGACTAGACAATCATATCCAATGCACAATCCCCCATTATACATTCCAACAATGCAAATTATTTTGTATTTTATTACAACTAAAGTATTAGCTTATAATTGTGAAGAAGTCGTCTTCGCCTTAGTTTGGTTAGGATTTGGTTTGACTATCGGCATCCATTTCATGTTTATTAACGAAATTATTTATGATTTCACACAATATTTGGACGTTTACGCTTTAACTATAAAGCATCCAAAGAAGGTATGAATGATAATACGTAATCCTTTATTTCTCTTTCTTCAGATATATATATATCTATATTGTTTATACTGTTTATATCATTGAACGCCTTGCTATTGCTTATATACAGGATCATATATATTTTATTTTTTATATATATTAAATAGTTAGTGATTCAATTATTTAACCTTTTCAAGTTGAACTAAGAAAACTTTATGAGGTAAGTAAACTAGGCTGTGGCTGGGGCAGCAGTCTTTTCATCAGTTTGACCTAACAAATCATTAGCATCCTTCTGCAAATCAAACGTTTTTTCCATTTCAATCAATTGTTGTTCAGCCAGTATAGATAAAGATAATGGAACACCTAATAATAAGGCAGATGTGGTCAATGCCCATGTTAAGCTACCACCTTTAGAAAATGCACTCTTAACAAAGGATGTAGTGGTGTCAAAAATGGAAACTACAGTTTGTCTTTGTTTTGGAGAAATTATGTCTTTTAAAGCAATGATTCTTTCGACAAAAGTTTCATTTTCATTGAAATCATCATCAAAATCACTATCATCCTCATCTTCACTATCATTGTTTAGATTTGATTCTTTCTTTTCAGTTTCACTTAATGGTTCAGCTGGAACAACGTTTGGGTTGGTGGCAGCAGCATCATCTTTAATTTCCGTTAATTCGACCATTGTGTATCTTCAGTATATATAGGGATTAGTTTGGTATATAAATATATTTTTCAAACTAACGTTGTTGACGTGTGATGTCTTCTTCCTATTGTACCAATGAAGTTAACGAAAGATGTCTAAGTATATACAAACTCTTCGTCTTTCTCTTTCTCGTTGTCTCTTCCTTTTTTTTTCCTTGTCGGATTCTGCTTTGTCTAAGTCTACCACTCCGTAAATAATTACAATTTTTAATGAAAGATATATAAGAGTAATGTAATGATGATGATAATGATAATATACATAGAATATAAGGTTAGTTGTCGCGTATTGCGGTGTATGAGTATAGTCTATTTAGAACTCTTTTTGGTTTTTTTGCTCTTTTTGAAACTTTTCATTTCACCGTTGTAGATATCTTCTGCCTTTTCCGTAGTTCTTTTCTTACCTGTTTTGACACTTACGGTACCACTAATCTTCGCAGCCTTTTCTAGAGACTTGTTAGATTCCTTCCAGTCTTCACTATTTTCGTTAATGGCATATTTGTCAAGATTTAATGAGTTGATTAGTTCTTTTTGCTTTTCTCTCATAGCTTTTATGGCTTCTGTACCAGCTTCTTCCAGATCATCCTCAATTTGATCTAGGGCTTCTGCAGCATCCAATCTTTTAACTTCATTACCATTCATTTCGTCAACTTGTTCGTCCTTGATTGTAGGCAATACCTGTTCAATAGATTCGCTGAGTACAGAACGGAAGAAAACAGAGAATTTTCTCATAATTTTGGCAAACATAGCAATGGTTTGATTTGGTGGTAAGTTTAGTTCTTTAGTGATATCATCAATGCTCTTACGTTGTAAACCGATAGCTAAAAGAATAGCACTTTGTACACTTGATAAACTGACAGAGTCACCCATTTTACCGCCGAAATATAGCATCGACAACATCGGTAGCATGTCAACAATAACATGGTAGTCTAATAAATTATTAGAGTAACTATCAAGTCTCTTTAAGTCGAATGGTGAAAAAATATCATCTAACTGAGATTTGTCTAATACTTTAACATTATTATTTCCATCGACATCGTACAAATCTTGAACTTTTTTGCTACCTTCGATAACAGTTAAAGCTTGAACAGCTGTAAATTTATGGAATTCATATGATAATAATGACAAAAATCTTTTATGGAAATCATTAGCGAAGGCAACTAACCAATTTGGTTCTCTACCTTCTAGTACCTTTAACATAACGCATGTATGTTCACCAGTTAAATCGTTAGCAGTTTGACGTAAGTAAACTGGAACAAACTTACAATTCTTCCAAAATTTATGTAATTGTTGGGTTAAACCATAAGAAACCCCCAAATAATGCAAGAAATGAGGTGGTTGCTCTGAAAGTTTTAATAATAATGGTGGTAAGGTTTTAGCGTCTCTAAGTTTGATTTCGTCTTTTCTTAAGTTGGCCTTGGCTAATTCATTATCGGTAACTCTCTTCATGGTATAATCCTTTGGTTTGACATCCTCAGACATATCGGTAAATTTACCTTCAAAATAATCATTTAACAGTTCAATAGCACGAGAACCGTAACCCATAGAGGCATATTCAGGATTTGTAGCAATTCTAACAATACGAGCTCCGCTTAAACCAGCGAACTCTTCATCTTGGAATTGTTGTGAAATACACCATGGAATCAAATCACCACCAGCTCTTTGACCTCTAGATAAAGAGTTTCTTACACTTTGTTTAGAAATTTCACCTTCTAAAGCAATTTGAATAACACATAATGGGTCAGGAATTCTACCACCATCCTTTGGATCGATTGGAGGTAATAATACAAACAATTGATGTGCTGGTGCATCACTCATTAGTTGTAAATCGTTTGGAGAATTTTTATAATGTGAAGCAACATATAGAGCCATCATTTTTTCTAAAAAGTTTTCTGAAACTGGATGATAAGAAAACAATGTATCTCTATTAACAATAAATAAGTTACACTGAGATGGATGAGGTGTACCTTTAGCAGCAAATCTTGGATTCTTGATCAAAGTGACATCTAAACATAGTAATTTATTTAACCATTTTTCAACTGGATCACCGTAAGCATATCTAATTGGTTCATCTAATACAATTTCACGTAATTGACGAGTACCTACACCTGAAGCAAAATCCTTTTGTTTCTTGTCTCTTGACATAAGTGCTGTTTGAGAAGAACCTCTAGAACCTGAGTTTGCTTCGTTACGTAATTGTTGAATTAATTTCAAGGATAATGATCTACCTGTACCTTCATAACCATTGATAGTTGAGGCCATGAAGACAAGATATGGACCTAATAAATTCTTTACAATTGGTAATGGGATTGCAGCAGCTTCATCAATAACAACTAACTCAGCTTGACCTAAAACATGTGAATCTTGAGGAACAATGTATTGAATGGTTTGTCTATGGCCTCTTTTAATATCAACTCTAACAATAGCATTGTTAAATTCTGGATTTGTGGATTGGATGATATCGTAATCAATATGTTCTTGAAATCCCAACGCATCAAACCCTCTGAAAATAAACTCAAACAAAGTCTTTAAATTTTCTGGAGAAGGAGAAGTGACAAAAACATTAGAGTAACCGTGTGATATCGCAGCAGCAATAGATATACCCAGGGCGGCAGATTTACCTCTACCTCTACCAGCAGTTAACGCAACAGTAGAGTTTAGTGTCTTTTCAGAAATGGCATCAATAAAAGTTAAAATTGCATGAGCTTGATTAACAGTTTTCGATAAAGAAACTAATGAACCAGCTGGTTGCACATCTTCTAGAGATTCTTTTAATTCCTTCAACTCAATTTCTTTTGGAGCAAGTTCATCATCATCTTTTGGTGGTAATGTTTTAACATTCTTGGCCCCGGATATTGGCAAGACATTTAATTCATCATCAACCACTAAACAGTTTTCGTTTGAACCTAACGAGAGGATGAATCTTTCATTAAATCTAGCAACGACATCATCATGAGCTTCGGTACGATAACGAGAATGGATATCCATTGACATAGTGTATAATTGTTTCAAAGAAGACATTGTCTTTAATAGGATGACAACGATACCACCACCTTCGACGGTTTCGATAGTTCTTGCTAGTAAATTTGGTGTTAAAGCTTCGAAATCTTGTAAAATACACATACCATATGTGTTACCTAGAATATTTTCAGTTTCTTTATAGTAAACATATCTGATATTTTGATTAGAGATAAAACTTTCGAATGGATCTTGATCATTTGCTTCTCTTGTACCTCTCTTAATTTCTTTTTTAATCTTGGCTTCTCTTTTCTTTCTGTGAGAGGTGAACCCCATTAATTTTTTCTTATATGCCCAAAGAACAGATTTGTTCATTTTCAAATCTGCACTCATCATTAAATAATGTAAATTTGGCAATTGGTTACGAGCTCTATCACCAACGATAACAAAGAATGATCTCTGTTTCGTTTGAGCACCATTTCTGATTAATGCAGGGATACGGGAATCAATAGCCTTCTTAACCATAATCGAAATACTTCCCTCTTCTTTTTTATACCTTCAACAACAGGACTAACTATAGATATATGGGTGGCCTAAATAGTAATGCACTCTTTCATATAACATATCACTAATCGCATCTCATCTCAAAAAAAAAAAATCATTTAAAAATTTTTCAGTCTCGGGCGGGTAAACTCATTTTCACAAGGAAAAAAATCTGCTTAAAATTTTCAGATTGTGATTTCAGCGGCTATTTAGTAAAGGATAATAAGAAGGAAAGAAGCCCAATTTAAAGCACTTGAGTTATAAAGACTTGCATAAGTAATTGGCTGATGTTATTTTTTTTTTTGGCAGGTTATATATCACGAATAAACCACGAAAGACCTTCCTGTTCCTTGACAAATTTTTAAAGTATACGAAAGATATTTGCAGCAAAGAAACCGACCTATCTGGATATTTGTCATGTGGACTCTTCTCCTTGAAAGTGATAGCAACTGGTTTCTAGGGAAGAAAAGTTTTTGATTTTTCAGTTCAATTGTCAGTTCTGAGCAATACCTTTTTAATATTTATCGAATACACCAGACAAAAAAAATTAGTTCATAGTTTTACAAATAGGATATTTTCTGTACCAGAGCTGTTTATTTTGGCTGAATAATAAAAAATCAAAAAAGAAATGCGAATTCTGTGGATCGAACACAGGACCTCCAGATATCTTGTTTGACCGAAGTTAATTCTTCAGTCTGGCGCTCTCCCAACTGAGCTAAATCCGCTACTTTTATGTTTTTTGTGTAAGCAATGTGGTCTCAAACCCATGCATTCCTGAATAGGCAAGAAAGCGACAGATTACATTTCTAATAATCTCATTAAATTCTCCGTCATCGATTATCCAAGAATTCCTATTCTGGGTTCCAATGCTCTGCCATTGACCAACTTATCACGACAGCCAGATGCACTGCCATGGGCTTCCACTTTTTCATGATGTTCTATTAGTTGCCATGTACGCCGTAGTGACGGCTCGTGCGCAACCAGTTTAACTATCAAACGAGTTTCCACTGCTCTGCCATGGAATCCGAGATCTACTGCTCTGCCATGGATCCTTCTAACAATTAAACGAGTTTCCACTGCTCTGCCATGGAATCCGTGATCTACTGCTCTGCCATAGATCC
>JAJLYF010000091.1:0-29331 GCA_030571655.1 Jamesozyma lodderae | reverse complement strand
CATCGTCACTGGTGAACTAATGTCAGCAGGAAAGAAGTGTCAGTCTCATAGTCACTATTGAACTCTTATCAATAGGAAAGAACATTAAAATACGATTGCTAATTTAAGGTCATAAATATTGTCCCTTAAATATGGATATAGGTTATTACACTAAAAAATAACAAATAAAGCCTCGTGGCGCAATCGGTAGCGCGTATGACTCTTAATCATAAGGTTAGGGGTTCGAGCCCCCTACAGGGCTTTCTTTTTTTACATTTTCTTGTACACTTTACTTTTATTCCAAGAGAATATATTATCAATTATAAAGATACCATATAGTTATGGAAAATATTAACCGAGTAACAATCACTTTGTGATTATTATTTTTGACTTTGAGCATATTGTCTATCTTCTACGATGGCTAATATCTTTTTTTATCGTGACTTTAAATCCCGTAGTCCTGTTTTTTGCGCTAGAACAAGATTCTAGGGTAATGCTTTCCTATCTTATGTTCAAAATGTTGAATAATTATAGTTTAGGAATCGAATGCCAAAATAAGCAATAAACAGGTTAAATCATCAATTATAAGTGAAAACCACATATTGCATTAAAGTCCCTCAATGCTACAAAACTCAGAGAATTTGAATATGACATTTTAAAAAAACTTCAAAAAGGAATGATCTCTAGCGGGATCGAACCGCTGATCCCGGCGTTATTAGCACCGTGCCTTAACCAACTGGGCCAAGAGATCATTAACTTGGTTTTTTAGGCTAGTAATAGTAAATTGAATCAGTCTATTACTAATTAGTTTTGAGCAAGACCACATTTTGAATATTCTCACTTAATTCCTCGTCATCAAGTATCCAAAAATTTTAATATTGGGTTTCAACACTATGACATTGACCAAATTATCGTTCTAAATGAGCATTACTGGTAAGTAGTGTATTATTTAAAGGTGTCATTGTAGTAGATTTGTTGGGAATAATGGGTTAATTACACATTATTTAGTATTAAAAGCACATTTATTATTTGTGCTCTGACGCTCATCACAACAAAGAACGTCGGAAAGAGTGAAAAGTTTTCACATATAAAGACAAAGATGTAAGATATGTATATGTTACATATTACTTTATAGTATAAAAGAACGATCAGGTTTAGACTTAGAAAATGTCTGATTACATCTCTGATGCACAAAAAGTTCATCAGTTACTGATAACTAGAGTATTATTTAAGGGTGCCATTATGGTATATTTGACTTGAAATCGATTTATTTGGTTCTTTATCTTGTTTTAGGCTGAAAAAATGTTAGTGAAAAGTTTTCACCAACGTGCTCAATATTAAATCTTTATGAGGTTAGTTTATGTAATTATATTGGTAAGCGTAAGGAAGCTTCGCCAAGCAAATTTTAATTACATTGAATGGAAATCTTTTAAGTATGCCGTTGGGTTTTTTTTTTATTTATATATTATGTTTTTGAAATATTATTTACTGTTTAGTCAAACAAAATTGAATTCAACAAACAAATATTTTTGAATTAGTAAAAACGATATAAATTACTTAGCAATAAGCTCCAAAAATTTCATAATAACACGCTTGACGGCATCAGAAGATCATTATTTAGTTAAGCAATGATAATATTTTAACTCGTAATAGTAGTCTCTTCTATTTAGAGGTTAAGTTCATGGGAAACTGAATAAAATAATCTCTAATTGAAAAAAAATCAGTTTAATTTTTCGAAATTTGATTAATGATGACATGTTTACCAGACTTAGTCTGGCAACTAATTAATCAAACCTTTAAGTTTATAAAATGAATTCGCTCTCCTTTGAATATTATTTTACATATAAAAAGTATAGATGTCAATACTTCAGTAGACATCATCAAAGGTTAACGGGAAGAAATTATTCATAATTAATTTATATTGTTGCTCTCGGAAGTTTTTCAATCATTAAATAAAACCAAACTCATTTGAGCTTTTTAAGCAATGCTGATAGTCAATTAAAATAGAATCACTCCAATGTAGTATTCGGGAATAAAATTATCCTTCCAATATATATATATTAAAGTTTTGTACTTAATACAAACTTAACTCTATTTAAAATATATAGCAACTTGCCTTTAATGAAACTGCTGTTATGGCCTGTTGTTTTCATGCTTAAATTTTTTTTTTTAACACATTACTATGAAACCTAGTAGAACCACAGAATTAAAGTTAATTGCTATAAAATCTTTCCCAATGAAAAACACTACTTGAAGCTGTACCCTTCTTTTTTTATACCCTTCTCATATCAATGTATCGTCTTTATTTATGTGTTCATATAGATCACTTTATGCTCCTATCTCCTTATTCAAGTCATGCCAAGCCAAGGCAACAGATGTATTTATATGTCTCAGATCTATTTATAGGAATATCCAAATCCAAACTTCTCACATAGATGCACTTGCATTATAATGACTCGTTATCTACAACAGTCATTTATAATAGTCTTTCCGGTTGTGACGCGTCTTACTTTTTTTTTTCTTCGACTACATGAAAATTTCTATTTTTGCTGAGTGCCTTTTTCTTTTGCAACTAATTAAACATGCAATTTTATGTAATTAAGATCTCGTCAAAGACACATTAAACCATTTCCAGAAATAAATATCAATAGTGAGACAAAATAAGTGCAATAATGGTATTAATAAACGGGAAGATTATTCCACTTACGCATACCATTTGTGCCTCTGCAGCTTTTTTGGCTGCATTTGCTACTGGTTATTCCTTACATTTTCATAAAATTGTGGAAAACGCACATTATTCATATCCAGATGAATGGTTTCCAAGTGTATCTGCCACAATTGGTGATAGATATCCTGAAAGATCTATATTTCAAATACTGATCGCCCTGACTGCCTTCCCAAGATTTTTACTTTTACTAGGTCATTATTATTTAAACCGTTCTATGGCAACCTTAATTGTTGGTATCCTGAGAACTGTTTCTTGTGGTGGCTGGGTATACATTACTAGCACCGACGACCACGACATTCATGACATTTTTATGATTATTTACATTGTTTTAACTCTACCATGGGACATTATGATTACAAGACTTTCAGTAAACAAAAGAAGCAAGACTCTGGTTACTACAACATTTTTTGGTCTTCTGGTCCCAATGCTATATTGGTATTATCAACATCAGGTTATGATTGTTGCTGGTGCCTATTCTATTTATGCCTATTTTGAATGGTCTTTGATTGTTTTAGACGTTGCGTTCGATGCTTTAGCCTTCACTGATTTCAAGAAATTCAATATCCAATTAGGTTCCAATACATCCGGTCATACTAAGTTATTTTCACTTGTCGCTATTAATGATGGCACGCAATCTAAAAGTCCAAAAATAAGCATTGAAAAGGAAAAGATCGTTATCAATGAAATAAATGTAGTAAAGGATGTCCCTACTGTCGAAAGCTCATCTAGCAAAGAGATAATTATCCCAGAAAACACTAATTTCTCATACGATTCATTTTTCTACTTACTGACAAATACTTTCAACTCTTTTATCTTCTGGTCAAACCTTACTGCTCTAACATGTAGTATATGGCACTTTCCATTATGGTATAT
This sequence comes from Jamesozyma lodderae, assembly GCA_030571655.1. NCBI lineage: Eukaryota > Fungi > Ascomycota > Saccharomycetes > Saccharomycetales > Saccharomycetaceae > Jamesozyma > Jamesozyma lodderae. The sequence goes on along the minus strand of JAJLYF010000091.1, from coordinate 25,751 downwards.
GGGGATTTCAGGTTATGAAGCCGCTATATTAGGCTATTTGGGTCCAATCCTTCTGTATTTGCCATTTGTTCCAACAATTACTTACCAATATGGTATATTATTAGGCGGATTAATTGCTGTGGGTGCTTATAAAATTGAGACTCCAGAAACAAGACTAATTACGGTCTCTATTGGTACTGCAATTAATATGGCTACTTTTGCTCAAAGTTTGAAAACAATCTCTGATATTAGTATAAACGTCTCATATGCTCTCTGTTGGCTGTTAGGTTTAGTCCTTTCGGTAACCTTGAAAATGGGTTTTTTTTCAAATAGTCCAATCTGGCCAATTTTCAATGAGAATAATAACGGTTACAATAAAACTGGTTTGATTCTTATTACGCTATTTGGTATGTTAACACCTTACACAAACTCAGTTCACTTGACCAAAAACACGTTGACTAAACCAAACATTAACTTTTGCTCTAAAATTTTAATTGGGACTGGTTTTGGTGCCTTACTGTTCGGTATTCATCAACTAATGACGGATGCTTCGACTACTATTTACTGGGCCTGGGAAGGTTATAATGAAAATGGACAAGGTCCATTACAATGGCCTTATAGCTCTTTAACCTGCTCGGTTATGTTACTAGCTACTGCCACTTCTTTATATTTTGTTAACAAACCATTGTTCCCAAGTATTTTACTTATAGGTTCTACTGGTGTGCTATACGCTAAAGAAATTACTGAGTGGCCAAAGTACATCTTAGGTGGGCTAGTTTATGCTACTTCCATGATATGGTTATCTCCAAACTTTTTCATTGCTTTAGCAAATGCAAACAGTACATACACTTTTGTTCTAGCATTTGCTACGTATATCGTATTGGTATTAGCTCATGTTTGGGTTGTTGCATACGCTTTTGTCCCAGGTGGATGGTTATTAAGGGAAAGAATTCATGTTGTCTTAGCGTTCTCAACTAGTTTAATTCTGCTAGGGACAATTGCAAACACCAAAAACAAAGTTCAAGGTATCCAACCAAAATTAAGTTGTAAGTTTAAGAGGATTATTGTACTTTTCACATTTTTGACTTATGGTTTAATCGGAGGATTCACATATAAAGTAAGACCAACCGGTACTCCACAACCTTATCATCCAGATTCAAATTTAATTACAGCTGGTATTTGGACCATTCATTTTGGGTTGGATAATGACATGTGGGCCTCTGAGGATCGCATGTCATCTTTATTGAAGGACATGGAATTGGATGTTGTAGGGTTATTGGAAACCGACACGCAGCGTATCACCATGGGTAACAGAGATTTAACAAATAAACTTGCACATGATTTGAATATGTACGCCGATTTTGGTCCAGGACCAAATAAACATACATGGGGTTGTGTCCTTCTGTCTAAGTTCCCAATCATCAATTCCACACATCATTTATTGCCTTCTCCAGTTGGTGAATTAGCACCAGCTATACACGCTACATTACTAACTTATAATGACACTCTTGTCGATGTTTTTGTCTTCCATAGCGGTCAGGAAGAAGATGAAGAAGATAGACGATTACAAAGTGAAGGTATGAGAGAGCTAATGGGCAAGACCGACCGCCCGACAATTTTATTGAGTTATCTAGTCGTTGACCCTCTGGAAGGTAATTATAACAACTATGTGAGCGAAGAATCAGGTATGCACGACATCGACCAAACAGATGATGATAGATGGTGTGAGTATATTCTATACAAGAATATTAGGAGGACAGGCTATGCTAGAGTTTCGAGAGGTACTATTACAGATACCGAATTGCAAGTAGGTAAGTTTCAAGTATTGCCTGAAGGGGAGGCAAAGAATTATGGTGATGCTCTTTATAAGTTTGATCATGTTCAAGAGCCAGAGAGTGAGGACATGAAGTTCCCAGACAAATTCAGAGGTGAAGGTGAGAATGACCATTGTTACCACGTTTTCGACGAACCACGTTACTATCCATTAGAATAGACGGGATTTCAAACTAAGTGGAATCACCTACTTCATATTTATATACATAATTTCAATCCACTGATATCTTTTATGTAGTTGTAGATTCAATTAATAGACCTAAATAAGATGATTACGCAGGGACTGAAAATTTTTTTTTCGGGCGCCTTTACAAACTTTTGTTTCTCTTCAGTATAAAACGGAAAGAAATTGTTATAATAATTTCTTCATTTGACGTTTCTAAAAATCTTTCCTTTCGAGTTCATTTAAAAAAAAGTACTAAAGCATTGCAGAATCGCATTGTATTGGTACTAGGAGATTCGATTAATAGTACCATTGATGCAAAAAGAAAAATTTTCATTTTTCTTTTTTATGAATTTTAGCACAGAAAAAAAATTCACCGTTTGAGCCAACCCTTCTGAATCTTACGGAGGGCGGGTATAGAAGTGTGTAAACATCATATCTAAAGCATTGTAAATTCCTTTTTATCTCGTAGACCTCTTGTCTTTTCATCTTTTTCCCTCTAGAAAATATTCTTCGTTTTTATAAAATAGAGGAATTCTTTCTTGGAAATGTTACTAGTCTGGTAAAATTAACTTCAGAATCTGATTCGACTATGGATAGCTTTCTTGAGTATTAAGTTAAGTATTAAGGTATAGTTTTTTTATCGATGCTCATCTGTGTAGATGAATATAAGATATGTAATATCTCTCTTTTCAATTCGTTCGGCCTTGATCTGATTGTTTGATAAATTAGTTATTGTTCGAAATACAAGGTACTTGCTTCACATTGATAACAATATGACAAGGAATAAGTACCTAAGATGACCTCTTCTATAATTACAGATTCCCTGGATAGTCTTAGTGATCGTTTAGCACACATTGAGATTGTTTTAGGCGACATAGAAGACAAACATAACATTACTTTGGACATTACGCGACTTAAGAAGAATCTGGAAAATATTTACCAAAGAGGTACCCAGTATACGACAAAGATATTTTCAATATTAAATGGCATTCCGTCAGAGCCTAAGCAAACTAATGGAGTTGATTTAGCTGACAAATATAACGTTATTATGTCATGCTATACAGAACTTAAGAACTTAGCTTATGATCTAAAACGTTTGCAGATATCATATGAGCATCATTTCAGTTTCAGTAAACTGATAAGTATACCAAATAAAGATTTGTATTATCAATCAGACTTAATTACTGCTATCCCAGAATTGATGGAGCAATGTAACCTACTGATTTTGAGATCGATTTGTGTTTCGAACAAGTTTATTCGATACATAATTCTGTGCAATGAACTTTCTAATACCCTTCAAAAGTAATATTGGTTATATACTTGAACTTGCAGCTGACGCAGATTTGCTGTCGTTTGAATTCTTCCATTCATGGTGTCCTAGAACTCTTTTTAAGTTAAGGCATACCTTATTAAACATGAAACACCACTGTTTTATTATTTAACTTGAGTTATTCCAGGTGATCCAATAAGATTTACAGTGTCCTATTTAGTCATCTATGCATTTGTCCTCGAAAAGTCCATTCTTTGCTTAATTGCAATATAACCTCAAATCTTCCTAATCGAATTTTCAGTAATTATTCGAGCGCTTTATTTATAAAATATTATATATTCCTTTTAGTGACAGGTCAAATATTACAGCCCCTGCAAAGTACCCAGTTAATTTTCAATTTGTCAACCATTTTGTATAAGCTCCCCTTTTGACTATCTGATCTAAAAGTAGTGTTCTTTTATAATAATTAGTTTAAAATATTTGAATACCAGTCAAGCGACAAGATTTTGACAATACTATATGAAAGATAAGTTATTGAAGAGATACTTGTATCTTACCGTATTTATATGGGGCATATAGCTGAATATGACATAATTTAACAATAAATGGGACATATACACAAGACTACTAAAAAAGGTCAAAATTACACCGTGTAAACCACAATTCGTAAAAAAAAGTTATATTTTTTAGGTTATGATGTTATCATTTAGTACTGGGCAGACATTGGTTTCATAATTCATGGTAACTGCTTGACAATAATAGCTACTGTCGTCAAAATGGTAGTAGCACAATTTAAATGGACACAAGCTCTAAGAGAAGAGAATCGTCACAGATAAATAGAAAGGGAGAAAAAAAAATAATGAAGGATGCGAGGTTCGAACTCGCGCGGACACCGTCCAACAGATCTTAAGTCTGCCGCCTTAGACCACTCGGCCAACCCTCCAATGATTTATATTTTTTGATAATTTGACAGAGATCTAACAGACAATTATGGGTTTACAATAACAACCAGTTTCAATATTCTTTTCTGTTGATAGTAGTACATTAGTGACTAGAAAAAATAATAGTAGATTTCTGCTATAATGTGTAAGACAGTAACAAAGAACGTCAGAAAAAGTGAAAAGTTTTCACTTATAAAGACAAGGTGTAAATTGTATATATTTTATATAGTGCTTTTATAATTTAAAAGAAGGTTCAGATTTTAGGCTAGAATGCCTGTCTACAACTCTGAGGCACAAAAAGTTTATTAACTAGAACGGTATGTTTCTTTCTGTTGTCATTCAAGCAATAGTGTCCAAGGAGAGTATTGGGTGTTTTACTTTTATTTATGCAACTTTGATTAAGACGTTCTATAATTCTTCTCCTTGACGACATGCTAGCGTGACTTAATATTTGATATGCCAGTGGAACCAACTAATAAACTTTCCAACACAAATTAAGGTGAAACTGATAACAAGAAACTTCAAAGGGAAATAACTATAACCAAAGCTAGCAAGTAGCACTATTTATAGATGTATTGACAGAATGGTGTTAATTATTTTCAGTAACCCTAATAGATATTACTCGCCAATCTTGGGTCTTCACAACTTCCTAAAAGTAAGTTTAGTAATGGACCATTGGTGTAGCATTTAAAGATAAACCCAGAAGACCATGGGGGAAGGGGAGTTATCAACGTTCAAAACATAAATTAAGGCCTCTAGTATCTAGTCTTTGAATTTAAAGTTTGCTTACGTTTCTTGCTGATATTTATAATTTAAGATAAGGAAAAAAAAAAAAAAGAAATATTAAAGCAGATGTAATAATTACACTTATTTCTACCCATTACAATTAATCACTTTTACTAATTTGCTAATTAAAAAACAATAAAAGCAAATATTGTCAATGTATCCCTAAAAAAACAATATCTTTAAAATTACCTTATAACCTCCACTTCTATAAAGCGTTGCTTTCTTTTAATACTAGTTCTTATGATATGGACTGATTTGAGTTTAAAATTGCATTACAATTTAAAAACTTGAAGAGTTTTAATCTCAGTTTTATAATTGCATTATCTTTTATATTCTTATTATTAGTGATTGTTTTGGTCTGTACTCTTTTATACTTTTTTAGTAATTAAATACAAAGTAATATATCATATAGGTAAATGTTATGATATTATGTCCAGAAAAAAGTGTTTTTACAATCGATGTTTATATAAGAATTATGACTTTATAATATGTTGAATTTTAATTAAAATTGTAAAACTGTTATCTTTCCTTCAACCGTAATTATCCAACATAAATAAAAAAATATAAAACGTAACAGTACTCTCCAATTCAATTATAGTTGATAGTATAAGTAGGTTATGAAATATTGTTTACTTTCAAGAGTTTTCATTGATCTACTGCATCAGCACAAACATAATATATAAATGTATTTGTCGTACCTATTTCCCAACACCAGCAATTCTCTTTCAGTTTTACAAGGTGTTTCATACACTTCAACCAGATGTGTACAATACATGCTGGCGGTTTAATAGTTTTGACTGCCAGAAAGCGGCATTGTTTTCTGGCACTGGCACAGAAAAAAAAAAGCTTATCCAGTACATTAATGTTGCCAACAGCATTTACTTTCAAAAATTTACTGTAGTAATTATCTATTTCAGTTAAAAAAATATTCAAGCAGTACTTAAAATTTTTGATATCTTATTTAATAGTACTGTGAATCTATTGCTTTTAATCTAAAAGACGTTCTACATAGTATTTCGTGGTATGGTACAGCACTATATACTATATCACTTACACAGAAGTATTGGATACGTATCTTTTTCTCATATCAAATGTCACAGAAAAATTGAGAAAGGAAATACAGAAAGGGGAAAAAAAAACCCTGTTAATTGACATCGGCGACTATTCTAGACCAATTGTCTTTAATAGTCTTACCATATTGAATTTCACCTATCCACTTCGCGATTTGCTTTGTGAGTGGACCAGCCTGCTCTTCGGGATTTGTAGGGGTTAATGGGACCAAAATAGTTTCTTCACCCCAACCAATTTCTTTAATAGGAGAAACAATTGCAGCTGTACCGGATCCAAAAGCCTCTACTAATTCACCACTTTTTGCTTTTTCGGCAACTTCTGTGATAGTGTAATAACGTTCATTAATATCCCATTCTTCACTACTTAAATTTTCTTTAGCTAAGGTCAACACAGAATCTCTTGTTACACCTTCTAAAATTGTACCATCTAATGGAGCAGTTACCAATTCCTTTTTACCAGTTGAATTATCTTTAAAGACAAAAAATGCGTTCATAGTTCCAACTTCAGTAATATTTTTCTCGGGACCAAATAACCAAAGGTTCTGTTGATATCCTCTCTTGGCTGCTTGCAATTGTGGTAAAACACATGGAGCATAGTTGGCACCTAATTTCTTGTCACCACAACCACCAGGCCATGCTCTACACGCATAATCAGTAGCCTCTAATTTGACTGCTTTAAATCCTGTTTTGTAATATGGACCTACTGGAGAGCAAATTACATAAAGTAAAGCTTTATCAGGAACTGCAACACCGAGGGTTGTCGAGGTACCAATCATAGTCGGTCTAATATATAAGGAATAACCTTCTCCCTGTGGTACCAAATGCTTGTCTTGTTCAATCAATTTACCAATTAATTTAATGAGTTCTTCAGAGTCGAACGTTGGTAAACAGATTCTAGAAGCAGATTTATTCATTCGTGCCATATTCATATCTGGACGAAATAATGTAATCTTGCTGTCAGAAGTACGGTACGCCTTCATACCTTCAAACAGTTCGAAAGCATAATGAAAGACAATTGTAGAAGGATCAAGGGAGAGTTTACCATAGGGTTTGATTTCTGGTATATCCCAACCGTTTTCAGCTGACCATTCTACAGTCAACATATGATCGGTGAATGTCTTACCAAATACCAATTGATCATTAGGCAATGGTGTAGATGGATGTGGATTTGGGGTTATGCGAAGTTTTGAAGCATCTAATGGAGAAGACATAATCGATGAGGTTTTTCTATATTACGTATTGTCAAGTATGTGATATTACGAGAGACAAGAAAAAAAACGCAAGAAAGAAACTTGGAGAATTGTATATATATATATATGTCAAATATCTTGTCCAATGGCTGACTACAAACAGTCCAATTGAATTAAGGTAACTGTGTGACTGATAGTTTAATAACTCATCGATCTTTTGTCTGTCTTTAACGACACAAAATAAAATAATCGGTATCGGTTGATCGGATCTACAATAGCGAAATAATAAAAAAAAACGGCACTGAAAACAGAATCAAAAAAACGATCGCAATCAGTTGCCTATTTGGAACATATTTTGTTTGTGTGACTGTTTGACACGCCCATACACCCTTTTTATTTATTTAAAAAAATGTCTTTGTTTTTGTTTTTGTTTTTGTTTTTCAAGTTTTTCATTTTCCTTGAATTTTTCAGTTTCGGTGCTTGGGCCCCACAAACAGATGTTTCTCGGCAGAGCTGGAAGGGAAAATACGATTTCTCTGTTTGGAATGCTCCGCCCAGGATTGGTGATTGGTGGTGTTGGACGGTATCCTCGTTCTGTGAGTCCCCGAGAGTGCGCGCACAGGACACACAACACTACTGAGAATATACCGATACATCTTGATTTGTTAGTATTATGGTTAAAATTATACATACACGTTCTAAAATAACAGATAATTGACATATACCATAGAAATCAATCACTAAAGAAAGATGGCTAGAGGACCGTATGTTAACACTAATGAATGAACTATACTTTAAAAGAATGAACCTCCTTAAAAACCCAACAGGGTTAATTATTATTTTTGATACCCTTTGAGATGTTACCTAATGTATCCTTCTTTTTGAGTAGATGTTGTAAAACCAAATCAAAGTTCCCTTACTAACTGAAAATATACAAATTATATCTTTTTTTAAAACAGAAAGAAGCATCTAAAGAGATTAGCAGCTCCACACCATTGGTTATTGGACAAATTGTCCGGTTGTTACGCTCCAAGACCATCCGCTGGTCCACACAAATTGCGTGAATCTTTACCATTAATCGTTTTCTTAAGAAACAGATTAAAGTATGCCTTAAACGGTCGTGAAGTTAAAGCTATCATGATGCAACGTCACGTTAAAGTTGATGGTAAGGTTAGAACTGATTCTACTTACCCAGCTGGTTTCATGGATGTCATCACTTTAGATGCCACTAACGAAAACTTTAGATTAGTTTACGACGTTAAGGGTAGATTCGCTGTCCACAGAATTACTGATGAAGAAGCTTCTTACAAATTAGGTAAGGTCAAGAAAGTTCAATTAGGTAAGAGAGGTGTTCCATACGTTGTTACCCACGATGGTAGAACTATTAGATACCCAGACCCAAACATCAAGGTTAATGACACCGTCAAGATTGATTTAACCTCTGGTAAGATCACTGATTTCATCAAGTTCGATGCTGGTAAATTAGTTTACGTTACCGGTGGTCGTAACATGGGTAGAATTGGTACCATTGTTCACAAGGAAAGACACGATGGTGGTTTCGATTTAGTTCACATCAAGGATTCTTTAGATAACACTTTCGTTACTAGATTATCTAACGTTTTCGTCATTGGTGAACCAGGTAAGCCATACATCTCTTTACCAAAGGGTAAGGGTATTAAGTTAACCATTGCTGAAGAACGTGACAGAAGAAGAGCTCAATCTAGTTTATAAATAAACAAGTAAGTATTTATAAAACAAATTCTACAATTATATTATTTTAATTAAATTACATTACTTCTCTTAATTATTATTGAAGTTGTTTCGTATTGCCTTTCGGGAATCACTATGAAAATCCTCACACTCTGTAGCAGAAAAAAAGCGTAAAAAAAAAAAATAGAGAACACGTAAAGTGAAATTTTAATTGACATACTTAAAGAACCCTTGACTACTTAACTTGTTTTCCTGTATTGAGATCAATTTAGCTGAAAAAGCTATAATATATATATATATATATAAAGAGAGTGTGGGAAATGGCTCCAAAGAAGCGTTTAAATAAGGAAAAATCAGCAGAGATAAATATCGATGTTGATTCCCCTGAATTTAAATATTCAAAAGGTTTAAATCCTAAATTTGAACAACTGAGTTCACATTGGTTACTGAAAAGTAAACCAGATACAAATTCAAAATACAATTTTTGGTTATTGATAGTGACCGCAATTGCATTTTTCGTTAGATTTTATAAGATCTGGTATCCAAAGGAAGTCGTATTTGATGAAGTTCATTTTGGTAAATTCGCCTCCTACTATTTGGAAAGATCATACTTTTTTGATGTTCATCCACCTTTTGCTAAAATGATGATTGCATTTATTGGTTGGCTATGTGGTTACGATGGTTCTTTCAAATTTGAAGAAATTGGTATGAGTTATGACACTAATCCAGCTCCATATCTTGCATATCGTTCTTTCAATGCTTTGTTGGGTACTTTGATTGTTCCAATTCTATTTAACACTTTAAAAGAATTGAATTTCAAAGCAATTACTTGCGCTTTTGGTGCATTCATTGTTGCTATAGATAATGCTCAAGTAATGGAAACAAGATTAATCTTATTAGATGCTATCTTGTTGATCTCTGTTGCGGCTTCATTCTACTGTTACGTTCGTTTCTACAAATATCAATTGCAACAACCATTTACCGTTCAATGGTATGCTTGGTTATATGCCACAGGTTTATCATTATCATTTGTTATCTCTACTAAATATATTGGTGTCATGACTTACGCCGCAATTGGTACAGCTGTTGTTGTTAATTTATGGCAATTATTAGATATTCGTGCTGGTTTGAATTTAAGACTTTTCATGAGACATTTCAGTAGAAGATTAAATGGGTTGGTTTTAGTCCCATTTGTTGTTTACTTATTTTGGTTCTATATCCATTTTACCATATTAAGTAAGTCAGGAACTGGTGATGCCTTCATGTCTGCTGCATTCCAAGATACTTTAGCAGATTCACCAGCTACCATGAACTCTAAGCAAGTTAATTACTTTGATATCATCACCATTAAACATTCCGACACAGATGCCTTCTTACATTCTCATGTTGGTAATTATCCATTACGTTACGAAGACGGTCGTGTTTCTTCTCAAGGTCAACAAGTTACAGGTTACTCCTTTGAAGATGTTAATAATAATTGGGAAGTTCTTCCACCTAGAGATACAGACAAGAAACAAGGTGATGCAGTCCAATTAAACGATGTCATTAGATTAAGACACGTGGTCACCGATACATACTTACTAGCTCATGATGTCGCATCCCCATTAATGCCAACTAATGAAGAAGTTACGACTGTCTCTGAAGAGCAAGCGAATGGTGGTAATTACCATGAAACTTTATTTACATTCCAACCCATCAAAAAGGCTGATTCAGGCCATATTGTAAAGACTCATACAGTTTCTTTCCGTATTTTCCATACTGACACCTCAGTTGCCTTGTGGACACATAACGATGAGGTATTACCTGAATGGGGTTTTTCTCAACAAGAAGTTAATGGTAACAAAAAGGTTACTGACCCATCTAACACATGGACTGTTGACCAAATTATTAACATTGATGAAGCAAGAAAACAATATGTTCCAAAGCTTGTTAAACCTTTACCATTCTATAAGAAATGGATTGAATTACAAAAATCAATGTTTGAACAAAATAATAAACTATCTTCTGAACATCCATATGCATCTCAACCTCAATCGTGGCCATTAGCCTTGAGTGGTGTCTCATTTTGGAACAAAGATGATTCTAAGAAACAAATCTTTTTCCACGGTAACATTATCGGTTTTTGGTTCCAAGCTATTACTTTATGTGTTTACATTGGTGTCATTGCAGCAGATTTGATCACTAGACAACGTGGCTACTTTGTACTAAACAAAATTACCAGAGAAAAATTATATGGCCCAATTGCTTACTTTGCTGTTGGTTGGGCTTGCCACTACTTTCCATTTTTCTTAATGGCTCGTCAAAAGTTCTTACATCATTACTTACCTGCACACCTGCTTGCTTCAATGTTTGCTGCCGCTTTGTGGGAAACCATCTTCAGTGATTGTAAGGCAGAAGATCCTTTAAAGGATGAAGAAAAGCCTGAGGCTGTATTCAATAAGAATCCAAAGGTTTGCACCAAAGTGTTGGCTGTCTTTTATTTGGTTCTTGCGATTGCCATGATCTCATTCTTCATTTATTTTATGCCAATCATATACGGTGATGTTTCTTTGACCCCAAGTGAAGTTAAGAGCAGGGAATGGTTTGACATTAAATTGAACTACAATAACTGATTCAAACAATTGCTGTTTTGATCGTCTTATTTATATACATGGGTACTCTATATGTACCTGTAGCCTCTTTTTTTTATATATGTTAATTAATTAATGACAAAAAAAAAAGATTATGTGATTTTGTTTTAGTTACATTGTAGGAAATGGTAATTTTCTATGCATTCTAGTTGATAGTTCCAAGTAATTGGGTTCATTTTCTGGTGTAATATAGCCATGTCTTATCAGAAAATCCACCATAACTAAACCGCAGTTTGGTTTAAATTCTTTCTTTTGTAATGCCTGTACAGTCTCTTTTAGTGAGAAAAGATTAAAGCTATCAACTTCGCCATCATTTGGAGTTGGTATAATATCACTATTCAGTTCTAAATCAAAGACATGTTCAATTTCCCCTACGATAAAACTGGATTCTGTACCAAACTTATCAGATTCTGTATTTCCTTTGTAGCATAGGTACGAGACTACTCCAGCCGATTTTATGCGAGAATCAATAACGCTTTTATCCAAATTTGCTTCCTCTTGAGCCTCCTTATACAAAGTCTCAATGACGCCGTATGGATAACCAAGACCACCGGCAATGATATTGTCTAACATGTATGGCCAAGTTGGTTTTGTCTTTGATCTTCTTGGGATCCAAAATTTAATTTCCTTAGTAGTTGGATCCTTCAAGTAACCATTTATGTGTATACCGTAAGTAATAATCCCAAATATGCCAGCCATAGCACGTTCCAATAATATGTAAGGCTTTTTACCAACCCAAATTGCATATTTTTCATTTCTCCAGGCTTTAATATCATTGATGCTTGAATTTTTATATAATTCTAAACCAATGGTTTCTAACTGACTATTTCTTCTATCAAAATCGTGGGATTTAAAAAGAATTTCATGATCCGTTTCTTTTATCTCAAAGGTTTCTTTCATAGATTTAGGAACAACTCTTAACATCTCTTCGAGAATAAACCTGCATACAAATCCTATCTTAACACCTTCATGAGTAGTTAAGTAATAAACGTTTTCTTTAAAAGCACTTAGTTCTGTATAATTGTCTGGAAGGGAGTCTACATTCTCAATGACTTCAAGAAATGAAAATGACGACTTCTCATCATCCGCAGTTCTTTGTAAAACTTGTTCGCCATTGGAGTTGGTAATAACGGTAACCATCGCAAATACTTTATAGTAGCTATTTCTCGACAGTCGAATGGCTCAATTCTGAGTGATACACTGTTTTAATAGTGTTTCTTGCTTTATTTTTCATTTTATTGCTGATTTCATAAGTACCTCGAAATTTTCATCTTCCAAAACTCCGGCTCGAATATAAAAAGTTAGTCACTGCGTATGTGAGTAAAACAATGGATTGATTATTTTGTTGTAAATGTAGTGAAAACAACTCAATTAGTACTACAAAGCTTTACATAATGTCACATTCGATTATTTATGAAGTTGCATGTAACCTACGGACCAAGTTCCAACATGAGCTAAAACCGCCGGTAACAATAAAGTACTTCTTTTTAACTGCTTATTAAACTCTATATATGGTTCAGAAAGTGCCTTAATTTCTTCTGTGTTTTGTCTTTCCCGCACCTCTTTCATCTGTTTCTTATCAGTAGTGTACATTATCTTCATTGCATTTTGGAATTGAGTTCCATCACTTAATGTAACATCAAGACCGACAGAGAAGAGCCATACTAAAAATTTCTCGTCTCCATATTTTATTATCGAATACCTACCAGATTGACTTCTGGCATGGTTCAGCAGAGAAAACATTATATCGTCTGCTGGATTAAATATTTCTTCTTCAACGTAATTATTGGTACCTGTATATTTCAATTTTAATGTCCATTTGTAAATCTTTATCAGACGATCTGATGTTTCTATGCCAAGCTTTGTGGAGCATAATTTACAAACGACATCGTTATCTATCAGCTGTATTTTATTAAATATTGTTTCTGGGCACATCAAGAAGTAAGAATCGCCTACTAAAACTTCCTTTGGAAGAGGTTTTAACGAGTTTAACATTTCTGAATAATTTTCATCAGAGACTTCATTCACCGTTGGCTTATGACAATGCCAATAATCCATTAATTCTTGCCAGTGTTCAGAAGGCATAGCATTGAGCTTTTCGCAGTTATCCATTTGGGATATTATGCTGGAATCACAATTTTTGCAGTCTAACTTAAAAGACTTCTTCTGTAACAGCTCCTTCTTGCTCCATGCACTCTCATCACAGGTATCTGACAATACATTCAGGTCAGAAATACCTGAAGTTGAGAACCCAGTACAACTCACATTCAAGCGACATGAAAATGACCTCTTATCGTTGCTAAGCACAAACATCGCATCCTTATTAATCACTTTAAGCCGTTGAGGTAGCCTCAGCTCCTTCGTCTTATGTTCTGTTTCACCGGATGATTTGTAGGTTATGATCAATTTGGCATCGCCCACATTAGCAATTGCTACCTCATCAACTCCTTCGACAACAATCGATATACATTTGATCCTAGACAAGTATTCAACTAAGTATTTCATGTATAAATGGATCAGCTTTGAATGACCTCCTACTGTTCTTCGTAAACAAAGAGCACACATCACATAACATCAGATTGTTTTTGACATCTTTTACATATCTGCGAAGTTTATTTACTTTAGAAAGAAAACTAAAATTTAGGACAATAATGAATTACAAGACAAAAAGGCCCAGAAAGCCTAAAAGACATTGCCAATTACCAAAAAGGTGATTAATATATAGACTGTGTGCATATAATTACAAACGGAACAAATGTCTACTTTTAATGCTATTAACCTGTCACCTCAGGATGAACTAGTCGAAGCTGAAGAGCATTCAAGAGAGCTTCAAATTGAAGAAGGCTTTAAAATATTCCAAGAGGCATTAACTTATCTTAATAATAAGAACTTTGAGAAAGCTGATATTAAATTTGAAGAACTATTTTGTTTAGACGTTGTAAAACCAGATAAATGGGGAGTTTATAGATATGCATCTCCAACATTGAACCGTTTGAGATACTTGGCATATCGTAATCGAGGAATGTACTATTATACATACCTGTTAGAGAATTACGAACCAATGGATTCTACAGATATAGTGAACGATATTTTGAAAGTTGTGGAGAATTTAGTGGAGGCAATTCAACATGACGATCCTGATGCCACTGTCACTGAACTACTTGTGCAGGTGTTTTGCGGATTTAAGTCAAAGAGATTAGAAAGACTTGTTCTAGAGAATGAACTAACACGAAAAGAAAACCAATTATCTTTACTAAATCGTAGACGAGGAAATATTTTGCCTCAACTTAAAACGATAATTCAGCAGTATAGCTCGTTACTTGAAGTTATAGATGATAAAATATCAAGCTCGAATATCATAACCTCAAAGTATTCTGCAGATCAACCTTATAGCCAAAGTAAAGAGTTCATTCAACTGAATCCAATCCTTGAGAAGATTAAAAAAATGAAAACTGAGGATGAAAATGTCATGAGGAAACTTGATATTCATGAAGTCAACTTGGAAGAAGTAAGCTGGGAGGTTGTAGCAAGCTCTTTGAAAGGAATATTGCCATATGCTAAAACCTCGAATTTACTGAGTAGAAATTCCGATCCATATAATGAAGTTGAAGAGCCTATCGAAAGTATAAAATTTATAATACAAGAAGCTAAAAATAATGTTGAACCTGACGATCGCAGCAATCCTAATGTAGACGAGGAATCTCTGATAGAGACAGCAATTGAAAGCGCTGAAAATACTTCCATTACTGATAATAGTTCTAAAAAAAGTGAACATCTCGAAAAGGAGCAGATCTCCAATATCACATCTGTTAGTAACGAGGTCAATGACGTTGACGGAGCAAACTCTCTAAAAAGGCCAGCAGGCGATAGTATTCAAACGAGACCTATTCAAAGAACAAGTAAACGTTTCAAAGAGAAAGAAACCGAAATAAGCAGTAATGAAGCTGCCAATTTTACAATGCACGAGGAGTTTTTTAGTGAAATGACTTTGTTATTATCTTCTTTA
The DNA here is from genome assembly GCA_030571655.1 of Jamesozyma lodderae. NCBI lineage: Eukaryota > Fungi > Ascomycota > Saccharomycetes > Saccharomycetales > Saccharomycetaceae > Jamesozyma > Jamesozyma lodderae. Next base: position 10,170 of record JAJLYF010000091.1, on the reverse strand, counting down.
GATTACAAGCTTCCAATCAGTTTCAAAGATTTAGAAATGGAGAAAGTTTCTTTAAATAAAGAGTATCTTGTGTACAATGATTTGTATGACTGTTTTAAAACGTGGAATAGCTGGCATACCGATATATTTAGTCAGCATGAACCCAAGCGAGGTTCAAAATCAGCATCATACAACGATAACAATGAAGAACTACTTCAATTGAATTCTTTGTTGAAATCAAACGTTCTAGAAGATAAAACTTCGCCAAGCCATATGATCCAAGAACTTCCTACCACAAAATTAGAATCATTTATATCCTATGTTAATGCTCATAAACCTCATTTTCATGAAATCAGATTTTTATTCCTACAAACTTTATTGAATACTAAAAGCGAAGAAAGGCTGATAACCAAATACGTATGGAGTCCTTCTCTATTCAAAATCGTGGTTTGGTTTGTCCTGGGGATTGAAACAAACTTATATGATTTTGTATCTAGCAATATTGAAAATTATTGGTATATGGCTATATCCATCTTTGAAATATTAATTGATATGCTAGGACAGGTAACAGATGAAATATCATCGAAGAAATTGCAGGGGACAAAAACCTCTGACTTGAGATCACAAAGAAATAAACTCGAAAGAAAAATCAAGAAGTGGTCGTCTCTAATTAATTCTAAGAAAATAGAAGATCTCTATTTGAATCTCTATTATCAATGGGCTGATTACTGCTTTATTCAGCTTACGAATGACATTACAAACATTGCTTTGAGAGACCATTTAAAGTCCATATCTAACTTAGTAAGCAAAATAGATGACAATGTTGATATCGTATACCCAAATTATAAGCATATTCCGTCCCTGAATTCTTCCGCAGTACAGTCTCAATTGAGCAAAATAAATATTATTAGAAATATTACGTTAGTCGACTCTACGCAAACAGGTGAATTAAGTGAAGATGCGACAAGAAAAGAAAACCTACAGCATCTAAAGCTATTGCAAACGATCCTGTTGAAAAGTCTTTATCCGGAGAAGTATGAAGTTAAAGAGGATGAGTCAGAAATGGTTGAATTTATTACAAACGCACCATTTTTGTTAAAAGTCAAATTATGGGGGGTACTATTTTCTTATCACGTTAACCAGAATGACCTAAACCAAACAGTACAGAATTATTTCCACATTTTATTGTTATTGATGAAAGCAATATTTTCAAAGGAATATAGTGAACAGCCAGATAAAGTTCGGAAGCATTTGTTGCTAACCGTTCAATCATCATTGGGTCAATTTTCGTTAAAAACTTTACAAGTGATCTGTCATAACAAATGGAAATTCCATGAGAATATCATTGGAGAAGATGAATTGAATTTATTGTTCCGTTCATTCTTTCTATTTTATCCCTTACTATATTTTGAGACTTTATCTGCAGTGGACTACTCAGTGAAATCCTTTTGCAGAAGGGTTATAAAATCATCTGCAAAAATGAAAGACTATCTTCTCGGTTTAGCCACATTAATTCTTTATTTTCTTGATCAGGAATATAATGTTAAGTTACAGCCCAAGCGTGAATCTCTAACAACTGCATTAATTTGGTGCATTCATACCCTTGTAGGAAGCTTTTCATTTTGCGACGGAGCATATGGTTACTTTCTTCTTTTGTCTGAAGATTTATTATGTCAATTTGTGAATAATGATTCTTATGCCCAATTAAAACAGGTCCTGTGGTGTCGATACCACTATATGATATCTGGGGATAGTTATAATCCGGAACAGCATAATACAAAGGCGGCAGATATGGATAAGGCAAATTCACTTCCACTAGGTATATATTTAATGAAGTTGCAATATAAGGATTCAAATCCATTATTATCAACCTCTAGTAAAACTTCCCTAAAGCAAGTATTGGACAATATCATTGACACCGTAGGAGACCCTTCCCATTTAGATAACCATATTATTCAAAGAAATAAATATCTGTTGGAGGAGTATTTGAAAACCCCTATTACTGCAAAATTGTTTAAGGACACATTTTCCGGAAAGAATACAGTTACATTAACAACACCAAACGATAATTTACAAGAAGGGATGGATGCTGGCATATTTTACGTTTCAAGTGTACAATCAATGAACCAATATAGAATTAGAAAAAAATCTATGCAAGCTAGGCCCTCGGAATTGGATTCCATTATTCGGACACTTCGAAATGATATTATTTACAATACAAAAAGGTTCGAAAGTTGGTACATGTTGGGCGTATGTTTTTCCTACATTGTGGAAGACGACCTAATATGGACGTCAGACAAATTAACAGTAATTGAAAAGAAAGCAGCCACGGCGTTGACTCAAAGGAAAGCAATATTATGTTATTTAATGTCATTGACGATTTATTATTCCAAAAAGGACAGAACTTACCAGGAACAAAAAATCATTCAACAAACTTTAGAGGCATTGGGGAAAGAATTAATCAGTGGTTATTTTAAGCCGATGAACAAGCTTTGTTTTACATGGAAGCGCTCGGCATCTTCATTGAAGCTCACGGAAGAGGGTACTGTTACTGAGGAGAAGTCAAAGGATATTACCACAATTTCTGACTTTAATATAGAACAAGCAATCTTACTTTGTTTTGCTCGAGCAAATGATTTAGTGAAAAGTGAAATTTTTAAGGAACATAGCGACGAACAAAATTGGTCGAACTATTATTATATAGGAAGGGTCTTATGCAAAATTGATAAAAGGAAGTATTTCAAGGAATCCTACGATAATATTGTACAGTCATGCCTTTTAGCGGCTGAACAGTCTTCCAGCAAAGACTCGTTTATTGAGCCACATTATTTCTTGGTGAACATGTGTTATAAAATGGTGAAAATAAATGAACTCACGGCAGAAGCGGCTTTGGAGAAGCTATCAGCTGATAAAGTATTTTTAGAGCAAGATGAAGACTTCTGGGACCTATCATCCCATGATGAAAACTCTGATACTAAAAAAATGTTCTACGAAAAGATTATAGAGTTGCTTAGATATTTAATAGTTGCGGATAAGAAAAAATGGCATCACAGACCACAATTCCGAATTGCACGAATTATGTTCGATGATTTTAATGATGTTGAGGGTGCACTGAAGGAAATGGACAACATGATCTCAATCAAAAACACGAAGAACTTAGTTAATATCTGGAAACCAGATTTTGAAAGACCCGGTAAGCATTTTGTTTACACATACGAATATGTGATATTCTATATAACACTGTTATTGGAGATTAAAGATTTTAATTCCATTGCGCTGGTGATCAAAAAAATCAGACGATTTGGTGCGGGTATGGCATACGTCAATGAGGCTACCGATTATGCTATTAAAAGCTACACTAGTTGTGTCTGTACTAAACTAGGAGTCGATGATAAAAAATATGTTGATTCCTTATTGCCCTCCTTGAATTACCAAAAGTTTCTTACAATCAGTGAGGAGCTTTATAAAAATTTTAAAGAAACGGATTACTCGAGGGAATATATGAACGGACTAAAGTATGCCTTTCAACTGAAGAAAGGCAATAATGGTATTGCATTTGATGGAGCATGCTTACTACTATACTTTAAGTATTTTTACTTGCCTAAGCTAGAAAGTGAATCTGCTGACGAACCTGTAACTAAACTTGATACAATAGCTGACAGTACCATTACAATGAGTCCAGTCATCTCGCTGGATGAAGCATCTAAAGCAAATACACCAACGCCTACGACTCCAAAACAAAGTTCGATAAGGAAGCGTGTAAGCAAAAAGGAAACCTTCGATAGAATTAAGGCGCTCGTAGATAAGTTTCCATAATTAGATATCCACATGTTAAATATTATATAGATTTATCTGCAACATATATCGAGTCTTATGTACAGCTGGCATCACAACTTATTTCAAGTACATGTATATATATATATATATATATATGGATCAAAAGAAGATGTTTTATTAAAGTTCATTCATACATCTTCTCTACAAACGCTCCAAATCAAAACTCATCCAAATTTTTAGTTACTAACCATTTTTCCTTTACTTCTAGAAACACATTTCTTAATTTCTGATATGATGTACACGTTTTTTTGAAGTTTGTCATTATCAATTGGGCATCAATTGCATATTTTGATGTCGGATGGTACTTATTAGTAATACCAGGCGTAACTCTTGAAATATGTATGTTATTCGGTGCTAAGAAGAGATCTCCGTTTTCTCTAATCTCTGCAATATACGCACCAGTGTTATGAATATATTGGGCATACTTGAATTGCGGCTTGCCCCATGAATAGATTACATCAAAATTTGCTGCACCTTCTTGTAAAAATCTAGATGCTCGATTATCTAACAAAAATCCAGATAGTTTCAGTAACTGGATGTGATAATAAAATTTACTTCCAGCAAATAGCTCGCTGTCATAGAATTCGGGATCATCCCAAGGGTTGATTGCCAGGGATATCTCTACGAATGAATGAAATGGGTTCATGGTCGGTATTGTACATAATTCTTCCCATGGAAGTTCTATTAATTTTAGACCGTATCTGTCACACATTCTGCACCAATTAGCTATTAGATCGTCAATTAACTTTGGTGTTGCCGTTAGCCATTCCAACCTAATATGAAAACAGTGATCGGGGTTGTGTACTCTATCATAATGAACGGTACAGCTCTCCTGTCTATATGACTTACCTAGGGGATCGACATCAATAACAACAGAATTGCTCAGGATTACGAGTGGTTTCTTGGCATCGGAGTTAGATATGGTCTGATCATCATGCGATGTCGCCGAATTTGTACTCATCACTAGGGAAAGTGGCACTGAATCTGGTATTGTACCAACAGAAGTCTTTCTCACAGGATCCTCAGAGTTTGAGGTGTTATCAGAATTGATTTTCTCGAGGGCTTGGGCGTCAATGTGATATTCAGGAGTAAATTGGTAAAAATAGTGGCCATCTAAAAAACTATGCTTGTCTAAAACATGAACAAATAAACCTTCATCCATCAAACTTTGACCATATTCTATGGCATCATCTCTGGTCTCAATATCAATAAAATTTCTTATTAACCAAGTTACCATTTCAGATCCAACAAAACTATTTTGGTGTCGTTTCCAATGCCACTTTCTAGTTAATAAATTTAACTTATTCTCAGCGTGTTGTAACTCATGTGCGAGTTTGTATAACTCAATATTTTTGTTGAATTGTTTAACATCCTTCACAAATATTGAGTCCTTCAGATTCAAATTTGACCTTTTTAAAGAATCCATTTGTTCGTTAATGAAGCTAAACAAAGATCCAGTATAAAACGTAACTTCTGGTTGTATCTCATCCCCTTTTGACTTTTTTGACATCTTTTCCTTTTCCGTTTTCAATTTGGCTTTAGTTATGGAACTGATAAGGCGGCGAAGGCCCTCAACTCTCAATTCTTCTGGAGTTAAAGTTTCTGTTTTACCATTGATCACTATTGAATAAGTATTTGGCGGAACGGTTGATGGAAGCACTACAAATTTTGATCTAAAAGCATGCCATTTCCTATCCACTATATAATCACCATAACCTGCTAATGCCTGATCAATTTGATTCCAATTTAGTGAAACGCGTTTTGCATGAATAGGATCAATCATTGATTCTCTATAAGTTGACTCATACCTTGTCTTTATCAATGGTATGTAACTGGGTACCTGATCAAATGGATCTGTTTCATTTTTTCTTAGATATCTCTGGACATCAATTGCACCATTTTGGCCACAAGAGATTCTATGAATTTCAGAATCTATCATCATATATATCTTAATAGTATTCCACTTTCTGTTGTGTATATATTTTGCAACAAGTGATTGAATTTCATGATTTTCTTTCGTTCTTTCAACTCTTTCAACTTGCTCGCCAACACATAGTTGAAACCCTGCGGTTAACCTCGTATATATCATGTTTCTTAATAAGTCCCTATAGGTTTGATTGTAAGACTCCTGGTCAATATTCAAAGTGACAGAATGATTCCTGAAAAAGAAATTATTTTCAAAATCTTCCTTAGTGGGAAATGATGATATAGTAACTGGTAACTCAGCCGGCGTGGCAAACGACCGCCATTTACTGTATTTTTTTGCAAGATATAGGGGCCAAACATCTTTCCAGCGGACTGGTAACAAATGATTCGACATTTCTTGGCTAACCAACACTGATGGGTTTTTGATTTCAATCCAAGTCTCATTTGCGATGTAGGCATAATTATTAAGGTTGAATTTGGATTCTTCAATGCTAAAAGGCTTTCTATTATTAAGTAGATCAGTGCTGGTAGGATTCAAAGACATTGTGGTCATTATCGAACTATAATTCAGAACGTTAGTATGATTGTTTGAATTACTGAAAGTGTGATGATTGTTGTCAACATTTTGATATATAGTGTTATTATTAGCGGATATTTTCGAGGACATATTAGTATTTACTGAGACAGCTAAAGATTGTTTATCTGTTGGTGAAACACTCGTGTTTTCATTGCGGGTAAATTGAGAATTTGTTTGATAGTTAGCGCGATTTGGTCTAAATATGGATAAATTTTTTTTTATTATTAGACTATGGTCGGAATTATCTCTACTTAATTTATTAGAGGGATTACTAACTGACGGTAATTTTGATATTTTGTTGCTTTTACTCACTATAATATCATTTTGAGGGCTCTTCAAGTTATCTCCACTTTGATGAAAAGTATCAACGGTTTTTTCTTTACTTGCGCTGTTATTACCATTACTAAACTTTGTTATTAATCTTTTTGTAAATTCTCTCATTGAGTTCTTCTTTGTCAACCCCTTTAAGGAATCCAAGGCCAACGAATTGCTAGTTAGCAACTTACGAGATTCAGGCTTGGAAATGTTGTCTGTATCTGACATTGTTGTGTCTACAGTATCAGTTAAATCATTTTCTGTGTTGATAACTGGGCTTGTCAATCTTGCAATAACATCAAATTTTTGTGCGTCCTCAATGACAGGTTCGGAGTAAGTTGGCTTTTTCCAAACCAAATTTCTGTCACTATGAAATGAGGCATTCTTTTTATCAGTTATGTTACGAGAATCGTTCGAATTTTTCTCTTTTCTCTTGTTAATATGCTGAAATTTTGGAAAATTGAAAACATTATTATCAAAATTACACATAAGTTGGGATACTGACTTAATAAGTTTCACATCTGGATTTAAATATGGTATCTCTCCTTGTTCCACAATTTCATTATCTGTCAAACCCATCATTTGTAAGTCATAAATCTTACATCTTGGATGCCATTCTTCTGTATCTTTTGTTATGTCATTCCAGAAAAAAATGCTTAGCCAATTTGGTATGCAATGGTGTAAGTTTTTTTGATAATCTAAATACCGAAACAATGGAACAATGTGTAATGGAGCCCTTGATAAGCAAATTAAATCCATTGTCATTTCAAGTGATAGCAGTTTTTTGCCCGTTAAACCTAACAAATCATAATCAACATCATACAATCCTGAGCCGGGCGATATAATCATTACATGAGTTGCTGTATGGCGCAAATCTACTTGTCTGAAAGGATCCACTATCACAGTCGTTGCGAAGTTGATTAACTCCAGAAAGTTTGATTTGATAACTGGTGCAAATCTACCCTTCATCATAGTATAGCCTTTATCCGTCATGGTGTTTAATAAATCGTTTCTGATATTCAAAAATTCAATTTTCAAGGTTTCCATAATTTTTACCCAATGAATAATATTAACTTGATCAACGACAATACGAAAATGATCCACGGGGTTCTTTAGTTTTTCACCAGGTTTTAAATCTTTGAAAGAGGAATCAGATAAATCCATCGATATTGCGAATGCTATAGTAATTGAGTGATGAGTATCAACACTTTTCCATTTTTTAAATATTTTGGGGAATAAGGAATTTACCATTTTTTGAAACATCTGTTCACCAGTTTCTTCAAAGTTCCACATTTCCTCTGTTATTTGTATTAAGAATATTAACCTTGCAGATTCAGAACGAAATACAACTCTTGTTGATTCACCGATATAACCAGATAAGACTTTTTTACCGTCTCTATAAATTCCCTTTACAGTGCCTCTTACTGAATCAATGAAAGGTATTTTTTGACTTGAAAACACACAGCTATTCAATATCTGAGATGACAGCGCCCACATATCTCCTCTATTTAAGTGACAATCCTTGACATTAATTTCCACCAGATCTGATTGATACTGTTTTTTATCTTTTACTTTGATCCAAATTTTGGACCTCGGCGGTAAATCTATGAGAGTTTGTAATTGGCCTGATTTTACTGATATTGAATTTGGTATTCTTTTTTTATTAGCTGCGGTATTGCTATTGTTATTGTTGTTGTTTTCAATATGTGAATTATCTTTAGTTAAATCGTTATTTATGTTGCTTGTAAGGTCATTTTCGTTGTCATAACCTTGTAAACTATCATTATCCCTTTCTTTGTCATTATCATTGCTGTTGTTTGTCTTGTTACTAGCGTTCAGCATATTACTTAAAATCTTTAGATCAGTACCAGATTTTTTCGTCCTTATTGAATTATGATTTCGACTGTTATTGAAATCTTTATCTTTGGCAATGAAATAAATTTTTTTCTTATTCTCATGCAAATTGTGATCATATTGGGAGGATGACTTGGAACTACACCTGTTATTGTAAGTCTTCAATTCACAGAGGTCACCATTTTTAATATCGTTAAACTGTCGTAGATTCAATATTATTAACTCGTCAGAGAACCGTGACTCATGGTAACTTATCTCTAACTGATGAGATTTATGTTTTATATTTCTATTATGTGATTTGGGTTTTACATCTTTAGAATCATTGCTGTTAATTGTATTTATAGGCAGGGGATTCTTCGATATTCTGATCGTCTTACTGTCAAAAATATTGGATCCGCTAGCTTTATTAATTTTTCTGTCAATTGTTACATTTTGATTTGAACCTAATACTAAATTACCGGAGGTTAATGATATACTATTTTCATGAGTAGTGTTATTTGTCCTAGGAATATTGTTATTTCCGGGATTTGCAGATGTGGGGAGTTCCTTTATATTTGACTTTTTAATCGTTCGTAGCTTATCAAACAGTGGAGAGCCATTCGTACTCTTACTACTGGTATTTTTGCTTAACATATGTTAAATATAGCGGATATAGGTGTAGAATATTCTGATATGAATTACGGTAATGTCAACAAAAATGCTTTAGTGATCAAAGTGCATATACTACAAAATTGGTTACAACCTGAATAATGATTTACTTGTCAATTGACAAATCAAAGTGAGCTGGACTTTATAGAATTATATTCAACAGATCTTATCTGACATAAATAAGAATAACCATCGATAACTATCTAATACTAGTCAGCCATTGCTCTTTATTGAAATAATTCAAATCGTATGTTACCCAGATATTTTCAAACCCTAGGACTAAATTTAAATTACTTTTAGGGCTCTAAACTATTTTTAGTAATTTTCAATAATTTTTCAAATAGTCATGTAGGGCTTTAAAATTTTACCATTTAGGGCTTATTTTTGCACGTGAAATTTTTTATTGGATAAATATCATGTGATTATGCCAAAAAGAGAAATTTCACGTTATCATTTTCAAATACACAGTAAAATGACTGGACCACATAAATCTGTGAGAAACATCACATACAAACTGAGGTTATAAAACATGGTATTAACAGGTCAATTTGGTCTTATATGATAAATCGTGAGGAGTTTAGTTTATTCCACACTCACCTGGCAATCAGAACAATTCTAGGATCACTCACCATTATTTTCTTGACGTTCTTGATTCTTTCGAGGGCCATTCGGATTTTTTGATTAAGCGATATGTATCAATAAATGCATATAACTTCTTGAGCTCATCTCTTTCGTATTTCCCTCCACGTTATATAAACTCCAAAGGTTAATTCAGTTTCTTTTCAGACATAGTAGTATCATACATATTTAATTTTTTTTTTTTTTAATTGGATTAGTTATTTTGTATACCTTTATTAGAAACATACAATCTATACAAAAACGGTAAGATGACACTGACCTCGAGTCTAACGTTACCGCAGGTGCTTGCCCAATTCGCCCAAGCTGCTCCCCAAAACAAGGTTTTCTACACCTCCGCCACTAAGGACGATAAGTGTAGTGTCCTGGAGTCCAGCGCCATTCAATTGTTAAACAAC
>JAJLYF010000090.1:0-31548 GCA_030571655.1 Jamesozyma lodderae | reverse complement strand
AGAAGACAGCTGGTAATGGTAAAGCGGTAGAAGTAGCTTCACCGGTCAAAGAATGAACAGTAACTTGTGGACGAGACATTTTTTATTATGATTTCTCTATTGATTTTATCTAATTTTCATTTCAACAAAAGAGATTGTGAGATGAGAGAGTACTAAGTTTTTTTTGATAACAATTATTATATAATGAAAAAAAATTTTTAAAAATTCAAATTGAAAAAACAAAAAGAATTGCTTCCAGTCGGAGTTGAACCGACGATCTCCACATTACTAGTGTGGCGCCTTACCAACTTGGCCATAGAAGCAGTATTTCTTGGTTTTTGGTTAACAACGGACATATTTGATAAATAGTTACTAAATCTCAAAAGAAGCAATGTAAACTCATTGTTTTGATGTTAAACGTAATTTCCTATTAAAGCTACTTTAATAGTGACGAGTTACCTAATTAAAATCTTCCTATTGACATTGGTTCGATAGTGACACCAATATTTATGACAAGAAATATTACTCTTACCTATTGACATGCAATCACTAGTGACAAAGAAATACAGTACTTTAGCCCATTTATGTTGAGAAACCAAGTAAGAGTCTCTTTGCTCAATAGACTCTTCTGAAACGTTGTAAGATTTGTCTTGAACTTCGGACATTTCTTATAATGATAATTGATCGTTTATTTTAAACTATATAAAGTATAAAAACTAACTTCTTTTATTTAAATATATTTAAATTTTCTGTCTCTTAAATATCTTAAGTTTAACTTTATTTTTCTTAACTTTTTTCTTCGGTTCTTTCTGTAATGTTTACTATTTTCTATGTTGGAAAAGCATCTCATAATTCTTGTAATAATGTCTGTCTTACAATATGAAATATGTTTGTCATCTTTCTGACACAAACTGAAGTCGAAAGTAAAGGATACATAGTTATTAATAACAAGAGAGAATCACAAAATAATAATTATGACTCCGATTTAGCAAACATTGATGGAGAAACCATTACACACAAACTTCACAATGATCCATACCCATTTGAATTTGTACTAAACGGTTTAAAGGACTATTCAAAATGGTTGGAAGAATTAGCAGATTTTCTAAACTATCAAAAATTTGATAATGTTTTAGAATTAACCAAGGAAGAAAAAATCCATCCTGATGAAAACCAGATTCTTCTAAAAGTATTGAAGAATTCAATCAAAGACATCCGTCTAGAAATTACAAAGGTTTCAGCAACATCTGCTATTGCTCTACTAAATAGAGTAAGAGTAACTTATGAAAGAAAGTTCACCAAAAACGGCAAGCTTCTTTATTTAAGAATATCTATCTATCAAAGAAAGCAAATAATTTTGAAAAACAATGTGTGGAAGCAGGTATTTTGATTAAATTAGAAAAAATATTTGCGAAGAAAATGACAAAATCATTGACGATTTATGTCGTTACACCATTCCACACATTATCAGTGTCATAGAAAGAAAATGTGGACACATTTATCATCATGAAGTTAGCGAGATCCTACAATACATCGAGGATTTAATCGAAGCTGAAATTGAAGAGGATAAAGAAACAGGGTTTCATTATCAAGAAAGAAAAATGACTCTTTATAAGAAGTCCCTTAGGCCTACCAAACAAAATTATGAAGGTAGGGAAAGAAAAGAAAAATTCTAAAACAAACAGTGATGAACTGGATACAATAATCGATACAGGTTCAGGAGTTCACATTACAGACGACAAAAAGTTAATCCATAACTATAAAAAAGTTGAAGGTAGCTCCAGAATATTACGGTGTAGAAGAGAAAAAGGAATCTCAATATATTCTGAGAAGCCTATGTCCATATCAAAGTATGCAAATTTCCAAAATTTTATTACTGCTCTCAACCATCATATCAACGGCTACTTTACTGAAAAACGCTGGTTACGACAAATATCGTGATCTAACAAACAACAGATTAACAGTCAAAGTTTCGAAGATTGGAAATACATTGTGGATCAACTCCAAAGGATTACTCAAACCATTAAAGAATAAAAATATCATGATTGTGAAAGAAAAACCAAAAAGAAAAGTTTCTATTGTAGAAGCTTATGAGAATATATGTCATATGAATGTACAAGTACTAAAAGACGCAATAGATTCTGGTTTAATTCCTGATATTGATGAAATTAAGAAGACAACAGTTATGTTAGAAATTTTTTCTGTTCCATATGTCAGGAAGGTAAGATGAAAAATCACAATCATAAAAAAAACTCGATGAATTATCATCACAAATTCTTTAATCCAGGTGAATCTTGGGGTTTCGATATGAGGTCCGATTAAACAAAATCTGGGCAATACATTAAACTACTTACTCATGATGGTAGATAATATCTCTAGGTATATGATGGTTAGTCCACACAAAACCAAATCCGTAGAATCAATTACAAATCAGATTATTAAGAACATTAAATTTGTAGAAAAACAATACAACCAGAATGTAAAACAATTGATTACGGACAGAGTAACAGAGTTTAACAACTCATATTTAAAAAGTTTCGTTGAAGAAAATGGTATTGAATTGAAATTGACTGACACAAACGACCACGAATCAAATGGCAGAGCAGAAAGATACATCGAAGTAATTAACGCTGATGTTAGAACATTATTAATAGATAGTCAACTATCATGAAAGTTCTGGCATTATGCAGCAATGGCAGCAGTGGAAGCCAGAAATAGCGTAAAAAACAGCAAATCGACACTTCGCCATATTCTATGCTCACAGGATGCAAATCAAAGAAAGCATTCCCAGCCTTCTTAAGATTTGGTGCTAAGGCATTCATCAAAGACTCCAAGAAATCAAAAACAGATTCTCAAAGTCTGGATGCCTTTACGCTATATCCAGATCCAAACTCATTCGGTTACTATTTCTATATCCCAGAAAAACGTAAAGTTATTTCTAGTAAGAACTATTACTTACCAAAATCAGCAGAAGAAAAAATTGACGAAAATATAAACAATGCTGAAGAAGTAAACGAAAGTAATATAAATAGTGATATAGACCAAGAAGATGAACAGCATAATACAGAAACCGATGATGATGAAGAAATGATATCTGGCAACGAAATAAGCGAATCAGAAGAAGATATAGAGTACTCTGATAATCATAGAGTTAGTGAAAGTGAAGATGACTCTAATTCGCAAGAATTAGAGGAGGTGCAAATACCAGAAAATACAACATCGTCAAGCTCAGAAAAAAGGAAGCTGATGACACTTTTAACGATAATGAAAGTGATGGAGAAGAAGAAAACTCAAACGTTGTCGAAGAAATAAATGCAAACAAACTCAAAATACCATCTGTATTACGAGAAGAAAGAGTTGATGCATTAAAGAACGTACAGTTAGACGTTACCAATATAACAGATCGTATCAAACTAAAAAGAAAAATAACAGCTGATATAGAAATACCAACAAAGCAACTTGATAACGATACCAATGAGATAAAAGAGAAAAATAAACCGCCAGCAACAGAAATTTGCAACAACGAGGTTACAGAAAAAGATAATGTTGCTCACAAACAAATGAGAACAAACGTTGGACAATTATCAGTAAAAACTTCACCTCACTTGATCGCCCACGCAACAAGAGGAAGGCAAAATTTTAAGTACTCGAGGGTTTTGATGATTTGAGGGAAATGAATTGAGAAAACGAAAACTTGAACTAATTGAAAATGGGTCAATGTATCAACGCGCGCTACCAGGTGTAACAGGGGTCTATGAGTGACAGAGTCCATGGGTAACAAAGCCTAGTCGGAGATATTAGTACTTGTAATAAGTAATATATGTTAACTTGAGTTCTTATAATTACTTAGTCTTATTTTTTCGTTTTTTTCGGTTTTTTCAAGGTTTTTTAATTGTATCAAATCTTGTAGGATTTATAATGTACATGGTATGGTCTGACCATGGTTTTTAATACTTGGGGATTGGACGATTACTCGCATATTGGGAGCAGGCAGAAGCATAGTGTTTGCCTTTTCGATAGCGGAAACATATACCATTCCTTTTGAGGTATTCACGTTCCTTGTTAGAAAGTTTTCTAAGTTTGGTGTGAGAAGATTGTATCAACTTCCATCATGTCGGGGTCTGGGGAAAAGGTAGGTGAATCATTCTTGCGGTTTCTTCGCCTTCTGGAAAGCAGGGTGAAGATCTTCTCTGTGTCGGTGGTTCCATGGCCTGTTGTAACGATGTAATCGTGGTACCAGCAAGGGCGCTCCTGATATGGGGGTGTAAACCAAATTTATATTTGGCTAAAATTAATAATTCAGGAAACATATTTTTGGGTAGCAGGTATTTGATTTTGCCAAATTGTGAATTATAATCGGTGACAGAACCAGTTTGAGCGATAGTGAAAAATCAGCATAGGGCTTATCCATAGCACCGGTATTGCTAAAGTGTTCTTGAAACCAAGCAGTAAATCGCTGATAGGTTAGTGCTGTAAAATCAGCAGTTTCTTTAAAGGTCATATACCAATCCAGCGCTTTCTTTCTGAGGAATTGGGCAAAGGTGGCAATTTGACGGTGCTGTTCCGTGATACCTTTAACTTCGCAAAGCAATTACAAATAATAAAGATCTAATCCAACGAATATTGTTTAACGAAGTCTATAAAACGAGACTAAACAGTGTTATTCGGATGAAAGTCTTTGATCTTAACATTACATTACCTCGAAACCGAGCCCCAAAAGACAAAATCAAAATTATCCATAGTATATTTAATGTTCAGAAAGGACAATACACATAAAGCATGAATGGTCTTCCGCGGTGGTAAACAGTACAGAATCCATATATGTTGAATTTAACACGGATTCACTGTAAATGGATTCATTGAAACTGTTTCTAACGTTGACGAATAATAATAACATGCTTATACAAACATTAGACATAAACCACGCATTTCTGTGTGTGGCTTTAAATGAGGTGATATATGTTCCCCGTCCTTATGAGAACAAAAAGGTCATGCCATTGAGGAAGGCATTGTATGGTCTAAAACAGAGCCAAAAAAAACTGGAACGACCTATTAAGAGATGACATGAATTCTTTACAACTATTTGATACAGAATATTCACCAGGTCTATTTAAAAATAAGGATATGAGTTTAATGATTGCAGTATATGTTGACTATTGTGTCATAGCTGCAAAAACCCAAGATTTATTAGAAAAATTTGTAAACGATCTAAAGAGTAAGTTTGAGCTTAAGAAAGTTGGAAAAATGAAAGATGGAATACTTAAAACAGATGTTTTAGGAATGGATCTAGACTATAACAGAAAAGAAGGGAAAGTTTCATTATCACTAGAGGCATATATCCAGAAAATTGCAACAGAATGGGTAAAAGAATTGAAAAAAGTTAATTTAACTAAGATTCTCTATGTGTAAGATTATGACATTAATAAAGGTTCAGTAAATGAACTCAGTGATAGTGAGAGAAATAAACAAATAAACCACTCCAAAAGTTAAATGGTGTGGTCAACTATATTAAATCACGCTGTAGATATGATGTAGAATTGCAACTAATAAACTAGCCAGATGCATAAACTATCCACAAGAAAAAGCCTTAGAATGGGACACGCAGTGCTGAAATATTTATCAGAAACTAAAAATCAGAAGTTAACTTTTGAAAGAGAAAAAAATGGAACACCTTCGATTGTTGTACTCACAGACGCTTCTTTAGGCACTGAACATGATAGCAAATCAAGAATTGGTATAGTGGTCTGGTACAGCAAGTACCTATATAAGTGATATCAAGAGCTAAAAGCTCAATAAGTGTATCCGCTGCTGAGCCAGAATTAGATGCTATGTACGAAGGCCATAAAGAAGGAATACTGCTTTGAAAAGTGTTGGAAAAACTAAAAATTAAAATCGACAAAAAAATAAAAATTGTTACTGATTCAAAACGAGGAACGCAGTTTCTGGGTAAAGAGTACAAGTCAAAAAAGAAAGATAAATTTCTAGACTTGAAATTGGATAAATTGTTTAACAAATTTTTAGTTGTAAAAAAACTTAACGAATACTGCGTATCAATAGCTGTAATGAGTTCATAAATTCTCAACAATGGTCGTGAAAATTCATTCGATTAGGTCCTGTATATATCACCTCCTATATAGCCGCATATGAACTGCTTGGCCTATATCTAAAGGTTGTGATAGCATCTTGTATATGTTAGCTAACATAAAAAAGTAGCTTCATTTGTAGTATATATGTTTTGATATCATTACATGTAAACTCATTTGTTTATCACCAGTGCGTGCTGCACGCATATTATTTTTTTTTGATATTGAAGATACGTTAGTTGGTATAATTTTTGTCTTGAGATATCTGATTATGAGGTGTTTCAATGTTTAGTCAAATGCATTCATCCACAAAGGCTTGCTTAATTCTTTTGGTAGTTCATTAAATAGAACCTGTTGTTTTATATCTGCCTTATTAGTTATGGCGTCACGATAATAAATGACATTTACACGCTAGTAAATCAATTTTAATTTTCTCTTTTCCACTTCATTCTATTGTAATCGACCACAGTCCTGTAATTCCTGGTTTCTCCTGTTGCGTGGGTGATTTATTTATGTGGACTACTGAATAATTTGTTCGACGTTCGAATTGTTTTGTTTTGTCCCCAACTTTTTCTTCCTCTGCAAAAAATCTTTGTTTATAAAATTTCTGACGCAGTCAATTTCAGGTCACGTTGTGAGTATAATCCACTACGCTATTCAACTTTAAAAGTTTTTTCGATTTGATTGTTCTTTTCACTATGACTTAGTTCATTTATCAGACCTAAATCTATGTCTATATTTGGTACTTGAGGAACCATGTTGAGTTGATTTGCTTTAATTCCATTCTAACTCAATTCCTCCGACATATGACTTTAGTGATAGAAAAACTTGTCCTTTTTCCTATATTGCAGTCTAAATCCATTCCTAGAGCACCTATTTTGAGAATACCATTCTCCACTGTACATACTATTTTGAGTTCAAATTTTTACAAACTTTCCAAGAGGTTCTGGGGTTTCGCAACAACTACTCAAGCGTTGACACAACCTGCGAACATTAAATTCATTTGTGAAAATAAACATACAATGCCTTGTTCGATGGAGTTACCTTCTTGTTCTTATATGAATAAGGAATATACATATATCACCTCCTGTAAGTTATACACAAAAATGCGTAGTTTGTATCTAAAGCCTTTATTAGCTACTTATCATTGTTAGCATCAAAATAGTTTTAATA
This sequence comes from Jamesozyma lodderae, assembly GCA_030571655.1. Classification (NCBI taxonomy): domain Eukaryota; kingdom Fungi; phylum Ascomycota; class Saccharomycetes; order Saccharomycetales; family Saccharomycetaceae; genus Jamesozyma; species Jamesozyma lodderae. The sequence goes on along the minus strand of JAJLYF010000090.1, from coordinate 24,313 downwards.
AATCCATTTGCACTTTTTAAGGAGGTGTGTCGGGAATTGCCAAAAGAAGACAGGCTTTATTGCAATCTCTTTGATTAGTCACTTTATATCATTTCTTTGCAAAAATTTCATAGATTCTTTTGCTTTAGTCATCAAAGGGATTTCTTTCGAGCCTAGGTTATTGTCCGGACATCACGGTAGTTTCTTTAATGAGCGCATTTTAACTAACTTTATCAATATACCAACTGTGTTTCTTGTTTCATCGATTTTAATTCTTTCTGATAACTTGTTTAATTGTCACAACATATGATATTGGAGCTAGGTTGCCAGTTTTGGGCAAAACATTACATAAATCTGAATACACCATAGGAATAGTCATCATTTGAACTGCTGTAGAGGCTGTTTTATGGTAGATAAAAACTCTACACCCAGAAATGCTTTAAAAGTGAAAACTGAAGAGATACTGTAACTATTGTGAAAATCTTTTTATGTACCTCTCAAGCAAGCTACGATATTAATTGAAAAAATTGAATTCCAATAAGATATTGAAGCCTAAGCCTTGCTGGATAAGTTTGATGATGATATATATTTAGTTTCCTAAAATGTCCTACAATAGCAAGACATCCTAATATGACTTCTCCATGATTCGTCGCCAAGTTTTCATGTCACATTATATTCTTTGCTATCTAATTTAGATATCTTTTCAAGATCTATTTGATATTGCATGCATTTCATTCTATAAACTTATATATATATATATATATATATGCAAATTTTGGTCTACAGTTTTCTTTTACCATTTTCAACAAATTCAGTAATCTTTTTAAAATCTTTAACATTATCAGTCTCTACTCCACCGCTGACGTCAACACCGATGACACCGGGTAAAGAAGTAGCTTGGGAAACATTATCAGGTGTTAATCCACCGGCAAGAATAAATTGAATAGGTTGTCTTTGAATATCCTCATTATTAACCTTTATACTCCAGTTTGATATGGATTCCCAATCTAACTTTTCACCAGTACCACCACTTTCCGAATCAAATAATGGTAAACATGTTTTATTCTGCAGTTGACAAATCTCTACGACATCTTCACAATCTCTTGGAAAGATTACCCTTTTAATAATTGGTTTAGGTAAAAAGTCTTGGTATTCTTTCCATGATTCATCGCCATGTAATTGTACAATATCCAGGTTATACTCTTGAGCTAGAGTTGATACTTCCTCTTTTGATTGATTACGGAACACACCAACAAGACGAGCATTGCTAAATTTATTATTTGAATGAATAATCTCAGATATTCTTTTAGCAATTTCAGGTTTTATTGTTCTTTTTCGATTTGGCACACATATTATACCGATCAAATTTGCGCCTGAGTTTAATGCATGTTCCGCGGCCTCTACGGTTTGCAAACCACAAATTTTTACTATCGGTGTGTTTGGAACCAGTGAATATATATAATCAAGTTTATCCATATTTGTGGTGTAATGTGTATGTTGTTATGATTGTTAATGTTTCTTTAGTTTTCTTCAATATATCTATATATATGTATATAATTTTTTTTTTATCTCGGAGAAGAAAAAAACACGTGATAAATTTTGCCCTTTAAAAATAACCATTTAATTAAAATGAATGAAAAAAAAAATTTACTTATCAAATATATATAAATAAATATTATATTATTGTACAACTACTGTAGAGTGGAAATAAAATGTTCAACAACCACAGTATTTCTTCAAATAACCAATGTTATGTTATGCCGTTATTTTAAGAATTGAAAAATTAAATTTAATATATTTTTTACCCTGTTTAAGATCTTTCACCTCTTAATCTTCTAGCTAATTTAATATCCTTCTTTTGGATAGTAACACGCTTAGCATGAATAGCAGCTAAGTTAGTATCTTCGAATAAAGAGACTAAGTAAGCTTCAACAGATTCTTGTAAAGCACCGATAGCAGAAGATTGGAATCTTAAATCAGTCTTGAAGTCTTGAGCAATTTCTCTAACTAATCTTTGGAAAGGTAATTTTCTGATTAAAAGTTCAGTAGATTTTTGAAATCTTCTAATTTCTCTTAAAGCGACGGTACCTGGCTTATATCTGTGAGGTTTCTTGACACCACCGGTAGATGGAGCAGATTTTCTGGCAGCCTTTGAGGCTAATTGTTTTCTTGGGGCTTTACCACCAGTGGATTTTCTTGCTGTTTGTTTAGTTCTGGCCATTTTTATTGGTCTGAATATAAATGTATATGTATGTATATATTATTTTTATTAAATAACAAACAAATAAAATAAAACGACAAACGAAATCAGAGAAGTTTAAAAAACGAGAAAAATATGTTACGTTTATATATTAAAATAAATTTGTGTTTTTCTCCAACCACAGAATGGCCAGAAACATGAAAACGTGCGAAACTGCAGCTGTTTCGTTGTTTTTTTTTCATTTGCCACCACACGAGAATTCAATACGACTTAACCCCTGTTTTGCTTTTTTACTTCCACAACAACAACAATTGAATTTTTTGTCTTCTCATTCGTACTAAAACCGTTGTTTTCAGTTAATTATGGAAATTTTCTTGAAAATTGCGAAGTCGCTGGAACGGTTTAACTATGTACAGATGATTTTTACCGCGAAATTTTTAGAATGGCCGCCTCTCATGAAAAACAAAATCGGTCGCCGAAAAAGGAAATCCCGTTCTAGAAATTTCACTTTCATTGTGATACAAACCGTACCAGAAACTTCGTTGATGGAAATCATTACCAAAATAGAGCGAATTAATTAACAAAGATTTGTATGGACAGTCATCGTTTTTGTTGTTGACAAAAAATCCGCCTCCTTGATTTTATCTTTCCCTAAAATTATTATAAATACTCAACAATTTTGACAGGATCAAACACTTTTTTTTGATTCCATTTAATTCGTTTATTGTTGTTATATTTTATTCTTAGAGGAAAGAAAAAAAACCAAACGAGTGAATTAATCACAAATAAATTCAATCAACTAAATAAAACTATTAATATAAAATGTCCGGTAGAGGTAAAGGTGGTAAAGGTTTGGGAAAAGGTGGTGCTAAGCGTCACAGAAAGATTCTAAGAGATAACATTCAAGGTATCACAAAGCCAGCTATCAGAAGATTAGCTAGAAGAGGTGGTGTCAAGCGTATCTCAGGTTTAATTTACGAAGAAGTTAGAGCTGTCTTAAAGGCTTTCTTAGAATCTGTCATTAGAGATGCTGTTACTTACACTGAACACGCTAAGAGAAAGACTGTTACTTCCTTAGATGTTGTTTACGCTTTGAAGAGACAAGGTAGAACCTTATACGGTTTCGGTGGTTAATCTAAACAAAAATAGAAAACTAAGAAAAAACACAGAAATTTTGTATTATATTCATTCATTTAACAAAAACAAACGGGTAGCTTACTTTTACATATATTATTATTGGGTATATATACTTTTTTTTTTTTAATTTTAAGATAAATCAATAAATTTTTAATTAAAAATATTTTTTTTTATGTCTTGTTCTAAAATCGAAATGGATAGTAACGGTTAATTATTATGTTATAGACATAAACAAAAAAATAAAAATCAATATTTAGTGAAAGTTATTTACTATATTTTATCCATTATGATAACTATGTATATTTACAGTCTGAACGTCTTTTGGAAATTATCGTCAAATGTGAAAATGACTATACAATACCCCTATAAATGTTAAACTGTAAACTCTACAGTCGAAGAAGTGATTTTAAGCAATAAATTATATGCTAAATGGCATTAATGGTCCAAATCTCAGTAGGGACTTCATTCGATTTACTGCAAAATTTGTTATTTATTACTTCTTATGAAGTAGAAGAACTGGGCGGTTCAGCTGACATTCTTCAACTCCTGTTACACACAGTGTCGATGGAAGAAGTACTTCCCACTATTTTGATGAGACGCGAGCCCTAGAAGGAAAAATGGAATTTTAAACCCTAAATCTTCATGCAAGTCTCTAATTTAAAGTTAATGGGGTACAGTGAAAACAACGTAACAAAGTTTTGAATAGAATGCAGTTTTCTGACCGCAAACGGTTTTAAACTTTCACTCTGTTTCTGTGGTTACAAAATTCAATAGAAAATGAACGTGACAATTACCGTATTAATCCATGTTGTTTTATTTTTTCTGCAGTAATTTCTTTGTCTGAACCTTTATGTGCAGCAGCAGCCATCTGCAATCTTTTTTTTTTAAATTTTTTTATTATTTTCAAGATTTCTTCAACACGTTATTTTGATGTTTCGAGGTCCGCAAATTTTACGTGGTTTCTTCTTTATTATGGTTTAAATCTTTTTTTCGAGATACATTGCGACGAGAATGAACTTTAGTATAGTAAATAAAAATACAAAAAACAATAAACAAGATACATCTAGATAACAGTTATAGTCTTAGATACTAAAAGGTAGACATCCATTATTATAATTTTGAATACCCAGAAATGGTTCTTTTATCGATTGATACTCCAGCAAAGGATCAATCTATTTCTGCCGATCAAAAATATCTTAGCATTTCTGCTCCAGATAACGCATCAGTGAATAGCTATCCTTTTCTTAATTCAAACTCTAGTGTTCTATCTTTTGATTCAGTATTAACCAATGAAAGGTTATTAGATAAACTAGATTTAAGCAAAGAAGATGAAATAGTATTACAAACTGTACTTAAAGAACAGGAAGAAAATTTACAGAAACAAAAATTGGAACCCAAGAAGGATAATAGAATATTATGTGTCCCTGCTTCGCAATTTCCATCCTTAAGAAAACCCTTACATGATTCATATACTAATCTTACTTCAATGAATTCAACAACATCTATCCCAAAAAATAAACCAATTGATCCAATGGAACAAGTCTTAAATGATGCACACTACTCTATAAAACAACTACTTGAAAAAGATTTTACATTCAAAGATAAAACTTTGGCAGCTAAAGTCGAGCAACATTACGCTTCAACTTCGAGATATTCATACATTGCTGAAGAAGATACTAATAGTATATTTGATGATATGGAAGAAAAATTGAGTAATGAAGTTAATGTAATGACAAATAGTAGTAACATCAAAAATAATAGTCTGCCTATATCTACTAGTAATACTTTAAAGAGCAGTAGTAGGCAGAATAAATTTATTACTAATTACTACCAACAAAATAATAGTAACCATACGGCATATACAAAACATACAAAACATCCATATGCTAAAAATGTTCACCATCCATCAACAAACTATATTAACGAAACGAACAGAACAATTGATACAAACCATATTAATAATAATATAACAAATTTTGAAAGGTATAGATTAGACAACTCAAAAATATCTTCACTTTATACACAGATGTTTGATGACAATATTCGTAAAAACAAGATAAACCAAAGAAAGTTTAATCATAGTTTAAATCATAATCCAAATATAAATTCTCATAATAGAGCAACACAGTACAGGTATCCACAAAGTAATAACCGTAAACCTATTAACTTTAATGATCTGAAGAAGGATGAGCAGCAAGAGTTAAGTGAGAGCTTCATTTATGAAAAAGTATCATCTTCCTCTACATTATCAACATCTTCTTCACCAAAAATTAATAATATTTCAAGAAATCAAAGCACGAATAGCGCAGATAGTAGGAAAACTGATTTATCTGCATTAGATCAAAGTAATTTATCAAAGCCAGTAACTCATTCTTCGGTGGATACAACAGTATCGTCACTTTCAGTCAATGATAAACCGAAGGATTCTCTATATGATCATACTTCGACACCAATCACATCAAATACTAATTATGACAAGAGCACCATAATAACTACACCAAAGAAAACTGACTATTATGATTCTGATATTGGAAATAGTGACAGCAAATTGTATAAAGAACAACCACCAACAGCTTCTTATAAATCTCACAAAAAAAAATCATCTCTCAATTCATTTAAGAGTTTATTCAAGACGCCAAAATCGTCAAAGTCTAGGAGTTCGGCAAATAATAGTAAAGAAAACGTGACGGGAAAGATGCACTCGACTACTAATTCTATCAATACTATTACCATGAGCAAAAGTAAAGAATCTAACAATGAAACTGACGGTACTACAATTGGTATAAACTCTTCAAAATCATCTGTTGAAAATTCACCGAGTCTGCCAAAAAAGAACAATTTACGAAAGTATATTTTTCCTCCTAACCCAACCTTTCATTTCGATAACAATGTAAGGAGTGAAGTCAAAAATGAAAATGTTGCGAGAATTAGACCAACTCACTATCGTTCACTATCTGATTTCAATGGTCGCCATAGGACAAAAGATAGTGACTTTCTACGAACTCCAGAAACGCATAGACATAAACATAGTAAATCAATTCAATCTGGTGAGATTCACTTGTTTTTAGATAATACAAATATTATTGATCTGTCAACAGAAAGGAATGGAACACCACCAAGCAATAGAACTTCGGACACTTTTAAACCAGGTGATCTAGATGAAAGAAAGGAAAACAATAGTGAAATGATAGAAAATAGAGTAGAAAATTTGTTAATTGAAAAGATACCAGAATCTTCCGAGGCTGTCTCTCTTGAGAGAACACATTCTGAATCATTTTTAATGAAAAGTAATAAGCATAGGCGAAACATGGAAGCTAGTCCAATGGATAATCAGGGCAATTCGAGTAACAATAATTTGATTATTTCTGCGATCAACATGAGAAAGGAAGGTAAATTAGAAGCAAGTGCTGAAAAATTGAGGAAAGGTTGTATGACAGGGAACAGAACAGCTTTTTTACTATATGGATTAGCATTACGTTATGGATGTGGTACGCCCGAAGATCAGAAACTTTCCTTTTCATACATTCAAAAAGCTACTGCAATTAAGTCTTTTGAAGATGAGGTACTAAAACTTGATATTGATCCATTCCAACTAGAAGCTTTGAATTGTATTCCAGAAAAAATAGAAGAACCTCTAGTCCCTGCCCTTCATGAATGTGGTATTTCTTACTTAAAGGGATATGGTGTCACTAAAATTGATGAATCAAGAGGTTTGAAATGTTTAGAAAAAGCTGCTTCGTTGGGCCATGTTGATTCGATGTGTTTATGTGGTGTTATCTGGTCGCAAAAAACAGAGTCACGGAAGAAAGATATTGCAAGAGCAGCTACATGGTTTAGATTGGCTGATAAAAGAGGAGCTAACCTAATAGGTTCCGATTGGATTTACAAAAAGAAGTATTTAAAACGAAAACCAAGTTTCAAATTCAGTAAATAAAGTTAAAATAGAAAATATATATTGTTTTCCAAAAGTATATAAAAGTCATAAAAAACTTTTTACTCTATCTCTTTTATAATCTTTTTGGTAAACCACCAATATTAATCGTTTTAATCACAGTATAGTCCTCAATACCGTATAGTGAACCTTCTCTGCCGAAGCCAGATTCTTTAACACCTCCGAATGGTACTGAAGAGTCGGAAAACAAGCCTGTGTTACAGGAAACCATACCTGTTTCCAATGCCTCAGAAACCGTATAGATTGTATCAATGTTTTTAGAGAAAACATAGGATGCTAAACCAAATTCAGTATTGTTGGCGTATTCAACTACTTCCTCTAAAGTATCAAATGAGAAAATTGGACATAATGGACCAAATGTTTCTTCGGTTGCTGCTAATGCGTCATGTGGCACATGAGATAGGATCACTGGGGAATAGAAGTTTGGACCTAGGTTAGGCAAAGGACCACCAGGTAAAATAACTTTAGCACCTCTTTTAATGGCATCATTCTTGTGTGATTCAACTTTTGCAACAGTCTTACTATTAATTAAACAGCCATGTGTATTCTTCTCGTCTAAACCGTTACCAATAACAAATTTGCTCACCTTTAAGGCTAATAATTTTGAAAACTTATCTATGATTGTTGATTGGACATAAACTCTATTGGTACATACACAAGTTTGACCTAAACCCCTGAACTTAGAGGCGATTGTCTGTTCGACGGCTTCTTCAATATCAGCGTCGTCAAAAATAATTAATGGGGCATTCCCACCTAACTCTAACGAAAGCTTCTTTAATGTCGATGCCGATTGTTTCATTAAAATCTTACCAACATTAGTTGAGCCAGTGAATGTAATTTTCTTTACCTTTATAGACTCACAAAGCCTTAAACCAAATTCTGGACTCTTACTATGAGGGGCCAATGTTAAGTTGAAGACACCCTTTGGGAAACCAGCTTTTTCAATCAAATAACCTAAGGCCAAGGCAGATAAAGGCGTTTCTGAATCTGGTTTAATAACAACAGTACAACCAGTTGCCAAAGCAGCAGCAGCTTTTCTTGTAATCATAGCGCTTGGGAAATTCCATGGGCATATGATCCCACAAACTCCCACAGGTTGTCTCAAAGTAAAGACTCTATTTGTTGGATTTGAAGGTTGAATTGTAGCGCCATAAATACGTGGAGCTTCTTCAGAATACCATTCGAAATATGAGGCGGCGTACTTGATTTCACCAATGGCTTCTGATAATGCCTTACCATTTTCCCAAGTGATGATCTTAGCTAAATCATCTATATTCTCCATCATTAGATTATACATATTTCTTAACCATTTAGCTCTGTCTCTTGGAGTAGTGTTTTTATAAGATTTAAAAGCGTCATATGCTGCGTCAATAGCATGGTCCACATCGTCGATATCTTGTTCTGGTAGTTTGGCAATGACCTCACCGGTAGCAGGGTTTGTTACTTCAAAGTAGGTGTTTGAGTTTTCGATCCAGGTACCATTTATATAGGCACCTTTTCTAATTAACTCTGGATTATTAAAAACTGGTTTGGAGAAATCAGTGGAAGCCATCGTATTTGAACTGAGAGGTTATTGTCTTGGGTTACACTCACGATATTTGAGATTTAGGTGAAAAAAAAACGAAATGACTTTATAGAATTAGTCAATAGTTACAGACAATAAACAATATATTTAAAATTTATATATAATTCCTTTTGATAGAATGGCTTCCCTTAAAATTATTTCATTTGTTTTGCTGATGAGAAGTTTCTCCGTTGCGGTGATAAATGCGCAGAGGAACAATTGAGAAGATTATGATTTGCTTATCAAAAAACAATTGTTTAACGATCAAGGTTGGCGATAACAGGAACAAATACACAAAGAAGCTAGATAATTGATAAGAGACTGTTGTTAACCCAAAACAAGTGGAAATAGGTCAATTCTCTTTAATCTAGGCTTTAAGTTCATGAATACGATAAGTAAACATTAGCATTTACAAAATGGGCGGATACTGCAGTACCTGTACATACAGTACTCTATAATCGAATATATAATTGTCTATTTGCTGTATTGCTCTAATTTTTTGAAAAATTATAGCCCCGATCTCAGTTGACTAATTCTCCTTGACTCTTGACTTCTCAGGCTATGTGTGCTATATGAACCTGTGTCTGTAGATGATCTTGTAACTGCTGCTCTGGGGACCTCTAAATGGGGACTTTCAGCTAGTTGTTGTGAATTAGCAGCTGGATTCTGTTCATTTGATTCAGCTGGGGTATAATCTTCTCTGTTTGCAAAATGAAACTCCCCCTTCTCATCATAATAACCCATATCCTGCGCAGCAGTAGTATTTGCCGTATATTGAGGAACATTGTCAACTACTGGGGGGTTATTATATTGCACTTGTGATTGTCTATATGATGGAGGTACCATCCAACCTGTGCCGGTGACAGGTGCCCTACCTATTCTTCTTCTCTTTACATTCACTGTGATGATAGAAAAAACTAACATAATTAAAATAGGGACCAAAATAATAAATAAAAACCATTTACCATTTCCCCATTGATTATTATTGTTTGAATTTAAATCATCTCCACCAAATATTATTATTTTTGAAAGGTGTACCGGCTTATTAGTGCCAGAGTAATTATCATTGGATCCATCCCTTACATTCAATCTTCCCTTTGAAATATCAATAAAAACCATTTAGTTCTTATGCTTTAATATTTGTAACTATAATAGCAAGAATGAAAAATTACCATATATAGATATTTTATAAAAAAAAATAAAGTGTTTTAGTTAATCTTTTCTATTTATATGTAATTATTTTGCTATAAAATCATATGTTTAAGCCTTGCCCTGAATACATCAAGTACTGCCCCGTGTTTGCTCAGTCTTTGTCTACATATTTCTGGCCACAAACGAGTACTCTTTACTATCACTCATCAATCTATTCTTAATAGGACTGCGCCTCTTACTAAACCTTCTGAATATGTAGTACAATCCTCATTTCCTCGCTGAAGATTTCGTCGATAGCCGTACTGTTTCCTTAATTGCGGTTTTATAGTCATCGAAAAAAAAACGTCAATCGCTATCAGCCCGTTTTCCTAAACTGAAAAAAATGAAAAAAAAAATTGATTTGACTGAGAAATCCAGAAGACGATGGGACAGTGCTCATAAACTATTAAAGGCATACAATAATAACCAGGGATATTGATTTTATAGGTTCAATCATGCGAATAGAAGAGTTAAATGTTTTAAAAAAAACAACGAATCCGAATAATGTCTCTGCATCACAAAAGTTCATGTCCAGCCTATCTACGGTTGGTCAGATAACAGCAATTTTCATTATAGTAAGATCTATTCAATATCTCCTTATTTTCTTAGCTCCCAGTATACAATTTGATACCTCAACAAAATTATTGTTAGATGAGTATGTTAGTGAGGATATTCAGCTAGCATTTTGGAATCGTCATATTTGGAATAAACTATTATCATGGGACTCTGTATTTTTTATCAAGGGTATGCTATCCACTACAATTTTACCTGAGTTTGAACATGAATATGCCTTTTCCCCCCTTTGGAATAATTTAGTCAAAGTCGTATGCAAATATTACTATTGGAATGAAAACGAGATTTCATTATATTCTGCATTAAAGGTTGCTGTTCTAATGGAAAATGCGCTTCATTATCTATCAATATTAACACTTTATCAATTGACACTAGTAACGTTTAGTTCAACAACATATTATTCTAGATATACAAGGTCATTGGCAAAAAAGGCAGCCATTCTTTTTGTTTGCAGTAGTACAGCTGGTTTCTTAACAGGAATTTATTCCGAGCCATTATCATTCTTTACCGCATTTACTGGTATGTTAGCTCGTGAATATTCAGTGAAGACTAATGGCTTAAATACTGAATCAAGTTTTTCACCTAAAATGTGGCCTTTATACACTATCATATCAACCCTTTGCTTTACACTGGCCACTATAAACAGATCGAATTGTATTTTATTGGGAATATATTACCTTTACGACTTCTTTCAGCTATTAAACAAAAGATTTTTCAAAAAAGCTTTCCTTTATCCATTTTTATCTGGCACTATAATGTTTATTATAATCATTATACAACAATATTTCATTCCATACCAAATTTTTTGTCCACAGAGAGGCGAATGGTGTCAGTCTCAACTATTCTCTTTCAAAATTTTATCATTTCTTACCAAAAGATCGTTTTATTCTTTTATTCAAGCACATTACTGGAATGTTGGTTTTTTAAAATACTGGACGATAAACAATATACCAAACTTTTTATTTGCACTTCCAAATTTGATAATCTTACCATACTCCTCGTTTTATTACTCAAGGATATACCCATGCGCAAATCTAAAGCCCTTGATTTTGATAGTAAACGCTTTCATTTTCATTATACTGTTTTTTGCACATGTTCAGATTATTAACAGAGTATCGTCATTTATTCCACTGCATATATGGTACATGGCTGATAGATTGATCAAGAACTCTGTTAAATCAGAGAATGAAATATCTAAAGGTGATGACAGATTGGTTAAAATTTACATATACTACTTAGTCGTATGGATTCCAACACAGACTATATTATTTGCAAGTTTTCTACCACCTGCTTAACTAAAAAGGCAATATTAATACTACTACTATCATTATTTTTTTCTTTTTTTTTTTTTGCATCTTATACGTAGTAAATATGTAATTGTATACATATATAAATTTATATAAAAATACCTAAAAATTTATGAAGGGATCAAATCGGTTCTAAATGCATACTAATAATGTAATTTTCGTATATTTTAGTTTTGATTGAATTAATCTTTCTTGTTTGCTTCTTGAGCTTTTTCAAATTCTTCCTTGAATTTATCGGCATTTTCCTTGTTACCAAATCTGATAGCAAATGTGAAAGCTTCTGGGGCACCTTCAGCAATATCAGCTGTACAAGTGTATACCCAAGATCTGTCAGAGCCGACATTTGGTTTTAGAGTATATTCTGGTGCAATAATATGATTAGCACAAACCTTTAAAGTTTTATCTCTTCTCATCAATAATCTAACTTTACCAGTTTCTTTATTTTTTAAAAATTTACAATCACCGGTACCTCTTTCTTTCCATTCTTTAGCTTCAGCATCAAATCTAAATAATTTAGCTCTGACTTTGAATAGAGTTTCTTCATTTTCTTCCATAGTCTTGACATCAACTTTTTCTAAGTGAACAATTGGTTCGAAATGAATATCAGGAGATTCTGGTTCTTCATCACCTTTCTTAGCTTCAGTTTCCTTAGTTTCTTCTTCGTCATCCTTAGATTCTTCCTTCTTTTCAGCTTTTTTACCACCGAACATGGAGAAGACGGCAGAGGATGGTGGTTTAGCAACAGCAGCATCTTCGGTCTTTGCGGCGACAACAGGCTTGGATTCGTCAGACATGGTACAATAATATGAAGTTTTAGTGGTTTCTCCTTTGACTTAATTGTCTATAATTCATAAAAAAAAAAATCATCAAAGCCTCTGCCATTTCGTTTTATCCATGTAATCATTAGATGGGATGGTTTTGTTGTTGCCACAGACGGTGATTTGCTCGAGTAAGAAAAAAAAAAATTTATCAAGATACGCTCACTCGATACGGAATCGTGCTGAACGACACTCTAATAAGAGAGTGAATTATAAGCAAGAATAAATCATAAGATATCAGTACAGTAGATGGATACCACTTATGTATGGTTAATCATTCGACCATCTAGTCTTGATAAGAGTGCTACTATGTGATCCGCGATAAAAAAAAATGTTACTTTGGTATATGCTAGGCGTGGTTTACGAATTATCGAAGAAATAATCATTGCATCGGAAGTCTGTCCTTGATTGAGGTAATTCGGGATTCGAGATGCTTCTTTACAGGGAGCCCAATACAAATACTGAGTAAATGATTTCTGTTGTTCTTTGTAAACGTAATAAGTTTTGAGCGGAAGGGAAAAGAAAAGAGGGAAGTATTTGTGCATATTATATCCCCTATAGTTCTCGACAGGGGTTCACTTACACCCAACTGCTCGTGCCATTTTGGTAGAGTGAGCTAGGGTATACAATACTTGTCACTTATACTTACTGGCCAAAAACATATGCCCATTATTTATAGAACTTACACAAATTTTATCTTTACCAGAAACTACTCAAAAAGCAAATGGGCAACCCTGGTCCAAAAGAAACTATTGTGTCCCACGGTCCCTTACTAGTAAACCAAAAAAGAAAAGCAAAGAACTTACTTGAATACAAAATATATAATAAGTAACGGAATTTTACATCTAATCATCTGGAACTCATCTCTTTTCTTGTCGTAAAACATAACACACTCATCGCACTGTCCTATAAATAACACAAAACTAGCTTAAGCTAATCGTTATTTTTTCCCATTTACGTGTTTATTTATTACATTATTTTTTTTTTGTAATATAAAGAGAGAATCCAACACTATCGCATCTATCCCTATTTTCATAAAACAGTTTGCTTATATAAAACACATAAAAAGCAAAACTCAAAAATAAAAATAGATATTAATTCAAAAAGTTAAGGATATAAAAAACCACCAACGATATATTAATAAGATTATATTCTTATACTCATATCAAATATAGATCTGTTATTTCAATAGAAAAAAGTTAAAACTAAAAAAAAAAACACATATATAAATACAATGATAGATCCAAGAAAAGCACCTACTATTCAAACTGCCACTATAACTGCCAACTCAGCAATCGACGATGATAATGAAAGTCCGGACAGTAGCCCACTCACTACTAACGCTACAACTTCTATCAAGAAAGAAAAACGTCACAGAAGAATGTCTTCTTTAAGTGAATTTAATGATCCTTTCTCAAACGCTGAAGTTTATTATGGTCCAAGCACAGATCCTAGAAAAAAAACACCCAATAATAATAATAGTACTACTAATACTAAACAACATAGATTAAATAGAACAAGGACAATGAGTGTCTTTGATAATGTTTCAGATTTTAGACAAGGAGCTCTGAAAAATCATAATTTGAAAAGACGTGGATCTGAGGATGACAGTTACTTAAGTAGTAAAGGTAATCGTAGATTCTTTATTGAAGATGTTGATCGTACTCTGGAAGAATTATTGGCTAGTGAAGATACTGATAGAAATTATCAAATAACTATCGAAGATACCGGACCAAAAGTTTTAAAAGTTGGTACAGCTAACTCATATGGTTACAACCATGTCAATGTTAGGGGTACCTACATGCTTTCTAATCTTTTACAAGAATTAACTATTGCAAAAAGTTTTGGCAGACATCAAATTTATTTGGATGAAGCTCGTATTAATGAAAATCCAGTTAATAGATTATCAAGGTTAATTACAAATCAATTTTGGAACAATTTGACAAGAAAAATTGATTTAAATAATATTGGTGAAATAGCAAGTGATACTAAAATTGATACACCTGAAGCAAAGAATCCAAGAATCTACGTTCCATTCAATTGTCCAGAACAATATGAATTTTATATTCAAGCATCTCAAATGAATCCCTCTTTAAAATTGGAAGTTGAATATCTACCTGAACATATCTCCCCTGAATATGTTAAATCATTGAACAAAATTCCAGGTTTACTAGCATTGGCAATGGAAGAACATGTTAATCCATCGACTGGTGAAAAATCTTTAATTGGTTTCCCATATGCTGTTCCTGGAGGTAGATTCAATGAATTATATGGTTGGGATTCATACATGATGGCATTAGGACTTCTAGAGAGCAACAAAGTTGATGTCGCACGAGGCATGGTTGAACATTTTATTTTTGAAATTAAACATTATGGTAAAATATTAAATGCGAACAGAAGTTACTACCTTTGTAGATCACAACCTCCATTCCTAACTGATATGGCTAATGTTGTGTTTCATAGAATTGGTGGTGAAAATAATCCAAATGCAATTGATTTCTTAAAAAGAGCTTATATTGCGGCAATCAAAGAATATAAAACTGTTTGGACAGCAGCTCCTAGATTAGATCCAGAGACAGGTTTGTCATGTTACCATCCAGATGGTGTAGGGATTCCTCCAGAAACTGAATTAGATCATTTTGATACAATTTTATTACCTTATACTAGAAAATACAACTGCACATTTCAAGAGTTCAGAAGCTTATACAATGCTGGCAAAATTCATGAACCACAACTAGATGAATTTTTCTTACACGATCGTGCAGTTAGAGAATCAGGACATGATACCACTTATAGATTTGAAGGTGTCTGTGCTTATTTGGCAACAATTGATTTGAATTCCTTACTTTACAAATATGAAATTGATATTGCGGAAGTCATAGAAAAGTATTTCGATGATAAGTTTGTTGACCCAACTGACTTTTCTGTTACAACTTCTGCCGATTGGAGGCAATTTGCAATAACTAGGAAAGAAAGGATCAATAAATATTTATGGGATGAAGAATCAGGTTTCTTTTTTGACTATAATGTCAAGGCCAAACAAAGAACCTCATATGAATCTGCCACAACATTTTGGGCTTTATGGGCTGGTTGTGCAAGTCGAGAACAGGCTAACATCATGGTTGAAAAGGCCTTACCAAAATTAGAAACTTTAGGTGGTTTAGTTGCTTGCACCGAAAAATCAAGAGGACCAATTTCCATCAATAGACCTATAAGACAGTGGGATTACCCTTTCGGTTGGGCTCCACATCAGATTTTAGCATGGAAAGGTCTCTCAGACTATGGCTTTGAAGGTGCTGCCACAAGATTGTCATACCGTTGGTTATATATGATGACCAAAGCATTTGTAGACTATAATGGTATAGTAGTTGAGAAATACGATGTCACAAGGGGCACTGATCCTCATCGTGTCGAAGCTGAATACGGTAATCAAGGTGCAGATTTCAAGGGTGTCGCTAAAGAAGGTTTTGGTTGGGTGAATGCTAGTTACATATTAGGTCTCAAATATATGAATAGTCATGCAAGAAGAGCATTGGGAGCATGTATCCCACCAATGCCATTCTTTAAGAGCTTGAAAGAAGACGAGAAAAAAGCATATGATCTATAAATATGATTATATCTTCCTTTCTCGGCAGGTTCGGAGATTACATTATATCAATTACATAGTATTCATGTTTTTTCTATATCACTAAATTGATAGTAAGAAGTAAGATAGGCATACCCAAATAAATCTATCTATATACATAGTTCATAATAGTTATTAATAATAATACTAGATATCGCATTTTCTACAAAAACAGCGCATGCTACGTTGCTGTTAACTCGTTTATTTGGAGAGAGATTTATCCCATACCCGTTCTTTACCTATGCATCACTTGTATTAATACAAGAAAAATATTTTAACTACTCTTTTTATTCCCCTCACAAAATGTATAAGTTGAAATTTGGGTGAGTCAAGTAAAGTATACCAGTGACCAATAAAAACATACGGAAACCTTGCAAATGTTCAAGCTGAAAATTAACTATATGAGGAATTTCAATTTGCAACATAGTCTAGAGGCATTTAATACATGTGGGTTTAGTACTTCTGAGGATACTAACATTTTGAACATTATTCTGCCTATTGAATTTCATAAACACCGGCGGAATATTCAGAATCCTAAATAAGTTTTGTTAAATTAATGAAATATGTTCGGCAAGCGCGCACAAACAAAACTCTGAAGAAATTTTTAAAATCAAAAGATAATTTAATTTTATCACGTGATATTATACTACAAAGGTTTCTTTTATACTTATATTTGCTTTAGTGCAAAAGTTAATAAATTTGAATCAAGAAAAAGTGTCACAATTTATTAAGAGTATTTGTTTCGTAGTACGGATACTTTCAAATAAGTTCACACAAAAAAACTTTTCAAAATTTAAGAACTAAAAAATATCAAACCGTCAAATGATTTTAATTCTAAAATCGAGAACAAGTTTCGTAGTCAAATGCCTGTCAGTAAATGCACTGAGTAAGAGATTTTAAAACTTGCACTAGAGTCAATGCCTTTTGTTAATTCTTATCATGAGTGATATTTGAGGTTTTACAGTTTTCTCTGAAAAGTAATAGCTGATTACTGTTTTGATCTGTTATGTTTACGGGCGATTATATCAAAAAAAAAGTGATGTGTGATCTATTAAAAATGAGAATTGTGCTGATACTTAATTCTTGAATCGATTAGCGATACCTATTCTACTTTAGTAAGAGTTATTGAAATTTTTGTTTTGAAGTTACACTTCTTCCTTTGCAGATAACAATATTATATCTGAGAATTGGTTTTTTTTTGGATGCTCTGACGCAGTTTCAAGTCATTGAAAGCATTGTATGGTCTTTCTCCCTAACTCAAAACTTAAAAGTTCTGTTGGTAAGCATTATATTAATAAAATACACACAGAAAAGTCGTAATCGAGTCGTTGCCAATACTCGTCGCCAATGTACTCTAAGTGAGTTGGAAAGAGTTTAGTGTCCATACCAAGGATTATTTTAACTATACACAATAAAAACTACAGAAGTATGCAAGGGAAGACTAGTACATTATTTTCCGTTTAGTAATATTGCAAATTTGGCAAACATAGTACAGCATATTAAAATCTTCATAGTTGAAAGTATCTAGTGTGTATGTGCCTTTGTGTAATCAATAGCAATTCCAATGGCATAATATACTAAATAAGTCCAAACAAGAATTTGACTATTTCGTTTGTTTTTTTGCACTCAATAAAAATTTTGAGACATTATTTTAGTGACGTATTTAGTACACTTATTTATGTCAAACTCAACTGTTTTCTTAATTCACTCATCGATGTCGCCCTATAGAGTCAGAAAAGGATAATTGTTAGATTAAAATCCAAATTTATAATTTTTTTTCCGTTATTTATTAAAAATACCCTATAATACAAACCCATTAAGTATATATACCCTTATTTATAAAAAATTATTTACAACTTAAGCCTGGGTGGAGGAAGAATACTTGGTGACAGCTCTAGTACCTTCAGAGACAGCATGTTTAGCTAATTCACCTGGTAGGATTAATCTAACAGCAGTTTGGATTTCTCTGGCAGAAATAGTAGACTTCTTGTTGTAAGCAGCTAACTTAGAAGCTTCAGTAGCAATTCTTTCGAAGATATCGTTAACAAAAGAGTTTAAGATAGACATAGATTTTTGAGAAATACCGGTATCTGGGTGAGTTTGTTTCAAAACTTTGTAAATGTATGAGGAATAAGTTTCCTTTCTAGCCTTAGTTCTCTTCTTACCATCAGTGGAAGTAGAGGTTTTCTTGGCAGCTGGTTTTTTTTCAGCTGGGGCTTTAGAAGCAGGTTTCTTTTCGGCTGGAGCAGACATTGGTATTAGTATATCAGTTGTGAGATTAGATAGTTGGTATTGTACCTAAAAAAAACAGAATGCATATCGAAATTAATTACTTTAGAAGTGTATCGTGGTCCTTTGCTTTTATATCAATTCATGCAAACATTAATTTAAGTGTAATATCCCTATATCTTTAAGTTCGTTGAATATTACGCGCGAAAAGATCAGAACGCTTATGCGAAAGTTTTGGAATGCAAAAGATGTTCCGATAATTTCACATCAAGGTGAGAAAAATATAACACTAAGAAAATGGTATCAGAAGTATCTTTTAGTGGACTTTAAACAAGTGTATCCTAGAATGTTAAGTAGTATGAGTTTCATTAAGCTCAATAAATAATTATAATATATAAAGTGGCAACAATTTTGGATGTTTACAATTTTCAGTCAAGAAGTTATGTTTTTCTTCTCTTAGTTCTTGTCCTGAAAAATAAGTACGATAAATATATCAAACTAAAAACAACAATAATAATATAAAATATGTCCGGTGGTAAAGGTGGTAAAGCAGGTTCTGCTGCTAAAGCTTCTCAATCTAGATCTGCTAAAGCTGGTTTAACTTTCCCAGTCGGTAGAGTTCACAGATTACTAAGAAGAGGTAACTACGCTCAAAGAATTGGTTCTGGTGCTCCAGTTTACTTAACTGCTGTCTTAGAATATTTAGCTGCTGAAATCTTAGAATTAGCTGGTAACGCTGCCAGAGATAACAAGAAGACTAGAATCATTCCAAGACATTTACAATTAGCTATCAGAAATGATGACGAATTAAACAAATTGTTAGGTAATGTTACCATCGCTCAAGGTGGTGTTTTACCAAACATTCATCAAAACTTATTACCAAAGAAGTCTGCCAAGCCAAAGGCTTCTCAAGAATTATAATAAGTCATTTCATTTGGGTAATAAAATTAGCGGAACTTCTTTTTTTTCTATATTTAGGAGCATTATAATAGGTATTTATATGTTCGAACGTGTGTAATATTAGATTAAGTATTAAATTAAAAACAAATTATTTTAAAACAACATTAGATAAGTATAGTAAAGGTTTACTTCAATCACATTAAAGACACTTTCTTCAATCTTTCGGGATACAGCGTGTGAATAAGAAAACTTGAAGAATTTTATTTGTTTATTTTTCAATTTAACGATTAAGATATATGTTTAAATATTCAAAAATATAAAAAATAATTGGTACAAATTTGTGAAAAATCAACAAACAAGAAAGAATAAAAAAGCCTCCTTCAAGCAATGAAGATACGAGTAATTAACTTATTTATAAATACAGATTTATATACATAAAGCGAGTGAATCAACCTTTCAATTATCGCAATAATACAGCATTGCAAGGAGTTTGTCTTCCTTTCAGTCTTAGTAACATCAAATGAAGGTATTTCAAACCACTAACAATACATAAGTGACTACTCTTGCTATATAGTACAATGACTAGAAATATGTATTTGCTATTTGTGGGTGTGAGGTGTGGGTCCAATATAGACTGACTTTTGACCAATTATATTAGTGTATTTGTTTTTCTCGGAAAGGGAAGGCTAATGAATTATTGATGAAATTATTTAAAACTAGGGAAGCTGTTTAACTAACTGATGCTCCCCTTTGTCTTAAGAGCTTGAATAAATAAGTGAAGACAAACTAGAGTATTTAAGGAAATTGGTTCCATTAAAAATTCACTGAAGTCCGCATACATAACGAAGACCTTACTGGCACCACCATAATGATTCGCTCTATCACCGCTAAGAATTTATCAAGATCAATCAATTGCATATCTAAACGTACATACGTGGAGGCTGTTAACAATGTCTTAAAACTTCAATTTGCTTTACCTCATGAGACCTTATATTCTGGGGTCAGTGTAAACCAAGTAAATCTTCCCGCTCAATCTGGTAAAATGGGTATTTTAGCAAACCATGTCCCAACCATCGAACAACTTTCTCCAGGTGTAGTTGAAATTTTTGAAGAAGGTCCAAATCCTACCAAGTTTTTTATTTCAGGTGGGTTTGCTACTGTCCAACCAGATTCAAGCTTAAGTATAACAGCTGCTGAAGCTTTTCCGTTAGATTCTTTTTCTGCAGAAAATGTTAGAACATTATTAGCTGAGGCAAAGAATGATGCTAATTCTTCTGACGAAAAAGTTGCTGCTGAAGCTGCGATCAGAATTAACGTTTTAGAAGAATTGCAAAACGTTTTAAAATAAAGCGCAAGATTATGTGATAATCATTTTCTTGAATTAGACCAACTTTCTACTTTTCAATTTAAATATTCGCAATCATTTCCACCTTTCTCCATAAGATATATATAAAATATAAAACTTTTAAAAGTGTTATTCTCTAAGTCGATATTTTTATCTAGCATCAAGTAGACAATAATAAATATACTAACATTGGGCTGCGACTTTTACTCTTGTAAAAAAAAAATGCAGTCACATTTTGATAAGCTGGCTTCAGCTGTTAATAGGTGAATGATCAAAGCCGCTTTTGAATTTATAGTGATTTTTCAGCATTCTTAAATAATTTTTTTATATTGAAGGTAGTACCGAACACTACGTCCATTGCCACATTTATATGGCATTTTCTTCTGGAATCAGTCTTATCAGTAAATTCTGTTTTTATGTTCTTCTACTTAATTCAGCAGCAGATCAAATTAAAACTTTACAATAAAGAGATTGAAAGGTTCTTGAAATCTAATTTTGTCATTCAAGAAAGAATAGCATTTCTACAAGTTTGGTTCTGCTCATCAAACAGCTCTCAATCATCAAGGAATAAAATTGTTAATAAAAAACCAGTCCCAATAATAGCTTTACATAGCAAGTAACTTTATATTCAATATTCCCACTAGTCGCACGAGCAAACCTAAAGATAAGAGCACTTAGCTAACAACCAGTTATTTCTTTTTTAGCTGCATATAAAAAATTGGTCAAAGTCACAATCTGTATCGACTACGAAACAAGTGAGCAGTTTAGGTCGAAGAAACCACTATTTAACCTCCAAACCTCTATGCAAACGCGAATTTTCAAAACGCGTATTTTTTTTCTTGTTCGTTTTTCATTTGTTTACATTCCGTGAAATCTCTACTATAAACGCGTCAAATTTTTCAATCTTGATGATTAATTAACTAAGCTCGAGGAATTATGGTTATAAACCACATTTCTTTATATTTAATCCATCTTTATTCTGCATTATTTAATTCATTACATCAAAAAAATAATAAAAAAAAAAGCCAATTGCTATATATATATTGCTAACTTGATAGTTCTTTTAAACTAAAAGAACGAGATATAAATACAGATCCACATATAAATTACAGGATTAATAGGTATAATGACGACAGCAGCTCAACATCCATATACAGTACTTAAAATTGCAACAGATAGTGGGCCTTTGGCTCAAATTTGGCTTGCGGCCAATATGTCCAATATTTCCAGAGGTTCTGTTCTGCAAACAAGTATAGCAGATTCTGCAGAAGAAATTGCCAAAGTTTCCGGGTGTGTACCAAAGATTGATAAGAACAATGAATATATTACGCTTCGTACTTCTGGGGAATTACTGCAAGGCATAGTGCGTGTCTATTCCAAACAAGCTGGTTTTCTTTTATCAGATATAAAGGATACTCTGACTAAAATTAGCTCATTATTCAAAATCAACTCAAGACTCAACGTAACGGTGAGTAAGGTTAATACAATCGCTAAGGTAGATCAGTTAATTTTGGAGGATGTAGTTACGGAGAAAGAAGTTTTGAATACACCTAGTTTGGAATTTCTACAAGAATCTACAACAACGTCAACTGGACTTTTGGGCCATGATGATTCAATGCGCAGAAATGTTCGAGGGGCAGCTGCCTGGGATACTTCCCTTGAAGTTGGAAGAAGATTCAATCCGGATGATGATTTTGAACATCACTCATCCATATTAGATCTTGATTTTGATATCGACGAGCCATACCCAGTAGGAACCTCAGACGAAGGCACAAGGAACACAGGACTTAATTCAACGTTGAAGGTTGGATCTGACACAAATACAAGTAGTATGAGGGAAAGACCGTTTTTGAATACTGATGATGATTTCCCAATCGAAGATGCTGGGGATGAACCTTGGGACCTAGGAGTCACAGAGAAAGGTGAGAGAAATGATGGCGCTGCTTCAGAAAGATCCGTAGAAATTGGGAGAAGAGCTGATGATATAGGTATTGAGGAAACAACAGATTTTGGCTTCAATCTAGACATTGAGAAAGACCAACTAGAGAATTTTGATAACTTACCAGAACTAACCCCTGTGGAAACTGATAACGCTAAGAGAACGAGAAAAACCAAAAATTGTGATCCTGCATTGGTTGATACATCTGACTTGATATTGGACGATGAATTGGAATTATCTAACCAAGAAATGAAAAATATTGAAACTAATACGGTATCTGGAAGATCAAGTAGTACGATACACAATTCGGTGTTAACACATAAGAGACTATGGAAAGACATGATGCAAGAGCTGGGGTATCTACCTTCTACTATTTCAACAAATTTGCTTTCGTATCAACAATTAAAGAAACAAAGAATTGACCAATCCGTCATTGATAACGAAAATTATGAAGACGAATTACCAATGGACATCTCATTGGGATTAGATGATATTATTTCAGAAAACGGTGAGGCTGACCACAATGATACAAATGCCGACGAACTGAGGTCTGATACTGCTGAAAATCACTTGGAGCTTAGTGCTACAGGATTTGATCCGCTCGCTTTTGGTGATGATCAAAGCCACGGTGACTCAAAATCAGATGGTAAGGACAACCGCGAGAATCAGCAAGATAGCCATGCCGATCAAATTAAGTTAACTTCAGGCGAGCTAGTGTCCAAGGCGACAGTTGACATGGCTGAAATATTAAGATCTCATACTGATGATGAAACCCCCATAAAATTCAGTGATGTTTTATCATCTCAATATGTTGACCATAACCCAATAACAAAAGGAATGGCAAGTAAATGTTTTTTCGACATGCTATCGCTTACAACAGCAGGTTGTATAGATTTAGATCAAGAAAACACTTTTGAGGAAATTATTATTTCAACAAATGCTTCTTTGTTTGAGAAGTTTATTACCGCCTGATTTTTATTATTGCATTAATCATGGGTAAGGGAAGCAATAATATCGAACTATTAATTACTGGTTCTCTATATATAGAGTTTATATACAGAAAGACATAGATGACTATGTAAGATTTATTCATTCAACATAAAGGTTTTCAGAAAGGAATCAAAAATTTTCAAATAGCTTCTATGATTACAAACTATATTTTCATAATTTACACATTTTCTTTCTTTCTGAAAACCAACGCTTCAAATATTTGAAAATACTTTGTTGTTACTGTCGTTACAATCCCTTCAAAAGTTCATACCGAACAGGAAAGACATAAGTACCGGTAGGAAATGAAAGAAGGGACTAGAGGTATAATAATGATAAAAATATTCTTTGATCTAACAAATGGAATATCAAAAATATAAAAATAACGACAACTACAGGACTCGAACCTGTGCGGGCAGAGCCCAAAAGATTTCTAATCTTTCGCCTTAACCACTCGGCCAAGTTGCCATAGTATTGATATTTTTTTGTAACAACGGTACACATTTGATGAATAATTTCTAAATCCTAAAAGAAGCAATGTAAACCCATTGTTTTGACGTTAAATGT
>JAJLYF010000089.1:0-33413 GCA_030571655.1 Jamesozyma lodderae | reverse complement strand
GAATGAACCTTAGAGGTGGCATCGACTGCTGAAGAAACAGGAGTTGAATGGATCTTAGAAGTGGCATCGACTGCTGAAGAAGCAGGAGTGGAATGGATCTTAGAAGTGGCATCGACTGCTGAAGAAGCAGGAGTGGAATGGACCTTAGAGGTGGCATCAATAGTTGATGATGGTGCAGAAGATTGAACCTTAGAAGTGGCATCAATAGTTGAAGATGGCGAGGATGGAGATCCACAGGAGCCATCACATTCGTTAGATGTCCAGTAGAAACCTGGGAAGTCGGTTTGCGAATGACCTTGGTTGTCGTAATTATTACAACCACTGATCAAATCAAACGTACTGGTTCCCCATTTCCACGTACTCCAGTATTGTGATGCATCGCCTTGCATGTATTCAAACTGAATTTGGAAGTTTGGCATCCACATCTTACAAGAGTCGCTGGAATCTTCGGTGGCATAAACTTGGAAAGTCGCAACAAAGTCGGTTGGATTGTCAATTAGATATGTCTTTTCGTTTATACCATACAATTGGTGGGTGCCTTGAGGACCGTTGATACCAATCACTTTCAAGGACCATAGGTACTTCAAGTCAATTTGTTCCTTACCGGTAACATGGATTGTGATTTCGTAAGTCTTGTCTTCAATCCACTTGACGTTGACAAGATCCATATTGTATTGCATGATATTTTGGATTTGTGAGTGCCAAGCAAAGTCTAGGTTAGGACAACCGTTTGTGCCAGGGCAAACACTTGTGACAGGTGTTGAAGGAGTGGCAGATGTTGTGGCAACGGAGCTTGAACTTGGGATTTCAGAAGAAGATGGGGCATTGGCGGATGAGGAGGATTGAACCTTAGAAGTGGCATCAATGGTTGAAGATGGTGTGGAAGATTGAACCTTAGAAGTAGCATCAATAGTTGAAGATGGCGAGGATGGAGATCCACAGGAGCCATCACATTCGTTAGATGTCCAGTAGAAACCTGGGAAGTCGGTTTGCGAATGACCTTGGTTGTCGTAATTATTACAACCACTGATCAAATCAAACGTACTGGTTCCCCATTTCCACGTACTCCAGTATTGTGATGCATCGCCTTGCATGTATTCAAACTGAATTTGGAAGTTTGGCATCCACATCTTACAAGAGTCGCTGGAATCTTCGGTGGCATAAACTTGGAAAGTCGCAACAAAGTCGGTTGGATTGTCAATTAGATATGTCTTTTCGTTTATACCATACAATTGGTGGGTGCCTTGAGGACCGTTGATACCAATCACTTTCAAGGACCATAGGTACTTCAAGTCAATTTGTTCCTTACCGGTAACATGGATTGTGATTTCGTAAGTCTTGTCTTCAATCCACTTGACGTTGACAAGATCCATATTGTATTGCATGATATTTTGGATTTGTGAGTGCCAAGCAAAGTCTAGGTTAGGACAACCGTTTGTGCCAGGACAAAGATTAGTTTCTCTCTTTTGTACTGTATTTGTTGTGGTGGAATCAATTGTGGAACTAAACACAAGCTGCAGAAGCTGTGTCAGTACTAGAAATAAATTTAAAATTTTATATTTCATTAGTATGATAGTTTTTAGTAATCTATTTTATTTGATATCCTATAATGATATTTGGATCGTTTTAGCAGAAGAAATTTTTTTGTTTAATTTTGTAGTTAAGGGACTTTTATTTTAAATGATAGTATCATTTAAAGAAATATTATATTATAGGTAACATTTATAAATAAATCTAATGCAACAATTCACTCTTTTTCTTTGCTTTTTTCCTGAGTATGATACTGTATATCCCCCAAAGAAATATTTACTGAGAAACACATCTAGTTCCGAGAATGAAATGCAATGACGGATTGCACATGCAGTATTGAAGGTTTTACCCATCATTACTTAGTAATCCATTGATAATGCAGTGTAAATTAGTTAAATGTTTCTTCCCCAACTTAGAGGAGGGAAAACAAGAGTGTTTTTTTTTATGGCTGTTCATGCATGCGAGATGATTTCCATCGGTTATTATTTCTTTTTTCTTTCATTTCTGAAGATTTATAACATTTTTTAGAATTTAAACTTTTCAGTTATCGTGTTCGAAACAAACTCTGGAAAATGTATGTGATCATCAATACTGCGTATCCTAACGGTACCGTAAAGTGCCCACATTTTTTACGGAAGAGCACCTACATGTTAAATTCTTACCTCCTCATTCTGATACACTTAAGTTGTAAGTACAAATTGAATGTTAGTACTATGTAGAGATAATGCAAAATCGTTTCTTTTTTGCTCTCTCTCTTTCCAAAACCC
This sequence comes from Jamesozyma lodderae, assembly GCA_030571655.1. Taxonomy (NCBI): domain Eukaryota; kingdom Fungi; phylum Ascomycota; class Saccharomycetes; order Saccharomycetales; family Saccharomycetaceae; genus Jamesozyma; species Jamesozyma lodderae. The sequence goes on along the minus strand of JAJLYF010000089.1, from coordinate 31,116 downwards.
GAAAATAGTAGTATGACTTAATATGTAATGCACTCATTGTCAATTGGGCGTTTTCTAGAAGTTGAGATTTGATTTCGGGCAGTGCATATGCGATAATTGTTACGGTATTGTTTTTTTCCAAATTTTTCTTTTTTTTTTTTTTTGTTTTCTTCCAGCGTGAATGTCCAAGACGAATTTTTTTTCTGATCCGGGTGCCTAGACACAAATAATTTACAGTTGCATTCTTGTTGCATATGAACACTTTCACACTAAAACTTTTATAATACCTGCTTAAAATTTACTCTCAGTTAATTGTCGTTGAAAAAATAATCGCTCACACTTTTATTTTATTGTTTGAAAGTTAACTTCATTGATCCAGTGGATTGCACTTCCAGTACCACTCAAGAAACATTAACTTAATAACGTTTTTGGTAAACAAGGGACGCAATCTCCCTTAAGTTTCTCGAAGGTGTTTTTTCGGACGCGTTTTCGAAGCTTCTTATGAAAATCAAGTAGGAAAAAGCAGCCGGAATGTGAAAATAAAAGTTTTTTTCTTTCTACAATTGCAGGCAAACATCGGGCCGATCAACGATACTTACTAAGAAGGGCTTTACTCAGAAACCCCTAGAGAATGATAACAGACACTAACCATCTATTGTTTTCCTTTTGCTTAATACGGTACGATTACCACCGCATTACAATTTTTTTTCAGAAACAGGGTCTTTATTTGTCAACTAGATCTTTGATCTGGCCCTCCATGTGCAACAGCGGTGACTACTGTTTCTATTGTAAACATTTTTCTACGATGTTTTCTGCATAATGCAAAATGTTTTCAAATATACAATGTCATTCAGTGCGCCTATGATATCAACATTGCCTCAACAAGACCAGGCAACAAGATACTAGACATTCCCAATCACATAGCATTATAGGCAACCATGGACGAACATCTTCAATTTTTTTTTTTACCCTTTCAAACTGAATATAAAAAGAAACTGAACTTCTTGAGACAATATATTCATTGTTATAGTTCGGTGTTAATGTCCCAACCTTTTTAGCTGTCACTTAACTTTAACACAATTAAATTCCCCCCTTGTTTTTTGTTTACTCTTCCAGCTAAATCAAGTAGAAATACAGAACGGTTTGATCGAGTGGGAAGCTAAAATAACCTAACATAACAAACCTTGAGTTTGACTTTTTAAAGATACCTTAAGGGGCGGCAAAGGAAATATGACAAAATCAGGGACTGATAATACCCCAAAATACTTGTTGCAAAAAATACAGGGTGCTCAATTTTTTTTTGGCATGCATGAGTTTTCCCACTTTAAGGTTATTTTATCATACAGGCAACGCGACTGAATTTTTTTTTGTTTTTTTCGGATTTTGAGAGCAAAAAGTGATGTCACAAGGACATCGCACTGCTAATTTTTTGCCATGAAAAAGCCGTGAATGCAAGGTTTGTCTTCAGATTTAACAAGCTTCCGTCCATGCTTGGCTGGCTTTCATGACTTTCAGACAATGCAATCAACGATAAATAACCGCATTAGAACGGTCTTATATCTTGCATGACAAAATAATACTACAGTAATGCATCATTATCGCGTCTTATGTTTTGTCCGCATGTGATATTTTATTATTAACGATAGTTTTCTTGTTAATTGAACCGATGTAATTCCTAATTAGTAATTTTCCTGTGCTATTATTAAATTAGTGAATTTTTTAATAGCGGGCCTTTGTGTACTTTTTTGGTGTTTACCGCGCAGACAATTTACAGAGGTATCCTACCACCCCTTTACCGAAAAAATTATTTAAGGACAGTGTAAAATACTGCAGTGATTGACAGACATCACATATACAACTTGCCTCCTGTAATTACTAATGTTGACTAATCAAATTAACTTTGTCTTTAGCTCAATTGAACTCTTTTCATATATACATAAAAACTTAAATTCACATATTTGACTAAATAGGTTCACATTAAACACAAATACCTAAAATATAACTTGGCGTTGTACCATCAGGACTAACTTATTCTTTCATAAAATAGAACGTATGCATGACTTGTTGTATTTGGTTGGGTGCCTCTCCTATGGTGGTCGTCATCATAATGGTTCGACAATGGTCTAATAACTTCATCATCAAACTCATACCATTGTTGATCTTCGGTGTCCACACTATGATTTATATCTTTATTAACAATAGATGTATAATGACCGCCAATTAAATTTCCTGAATGGTTTACAATGCCATATAATTTGTATTTAACACATTTTGTATCCTTTATAGTCATATTCAAAAGTAGCGGACATCTAATTAATGAATTGTTCTTTTTGGTTAAATCATAATAAAATCGTGATATGTGAATGGTTAATATTTGAGGTAATTTGATGAAATTCAATGTCTTTAATGTTGTAGGATATTTATTTGTTTCATCAGTATCGATTGATGAAGCGTTGTCATTGGATTCATTACTAGTACTACTACTCTCATTGCTACTGGAACTGATAAAACTACCATTGGAACTAACTGCTGACCTTCTACGGAATTGGAAAAAATCAGAAGGTTTTTTCTTTCTTCCTAAAATACTATCAGAGGCGGCTTTTTTATTTGGGGGTTCTAATTCATCCTGCTTATTTATTTTTCTTCGACTCTTCTTACATTTGGGACAATTCCAAGCATTATCGCCTTCTAAAATCTCATCACTAGTAAATAAATTTATACACTCTTCTAATGTTACCAGCTTTCCCTTTCTTGTAATTGAAGAAATTAAAGACAGCTTCGGAATAGCTAAAGATAAGACATAAAATATGGAATATGTATATGACCTAAACCTACATTGTTGACACTCCAAGCATGTCTCAATTTGTCCTTGGAAAATTGTATCGATAGGAGAAATAGAATTATGAATTCCAGTTTCTTTAACCCATTTCCAATAATATTTATTTAATGGCATTGTCATAGCGTCATCATTATCAAAATTAAATTCATGTTTTAAAGAAGGTCTTGATAATTCGAAATGTAATCTATCCAGTAAAATGATTAGAAATTCTTCTGTATCTTGTTGATCAATAGGAATATTGAAGTTAGGACACATTTTCATGCAGTTTTTCATAAATTTGGTCGGAATAATGGAGTAACCGCCGTAAAGATACATCTTATTGAATAAATGTTCAATCGATCTTGACAAATTTAATGTATGATCATTTTTCAAGTTGGATGATATCCCAACGCTAGAATTATTTTGTGAACTTCGAATATTATCTGACTTATAATATTCTTCATATTCCTTAGAGATGAATAAATCTCGAAATTGGACAGTAGCAAATAGACATTGTAGCATGCTATTAATATAGCATGTACTCCCCAAATTTTTCAGTCCACAAATTGAAAATTTAGAGTATTCTTGATCAACTGAATGCTTTTGTTTATTATTTTGAGCACTTTGGTTTTTCAACAGGTACATTTCCCTTCTGAGAATTTCGTTTTGTTTTTCGACTGAGGGCAAATCACCTTCATCACAATCTAATCCCTGTTCGCTAGATATGTCTTGTGTATTACTATATTCCTTTTCAATACTCGAAGAGCTAGACACACTTTTTCTGTATAAAAGAACCTTGTCCGATTTTTCATTATGTACTGAGGATAATTTCACTTTCTCATACCTAATGTCATTTGTATCATTTTCGGTGTACGGATCGGAGAATGCTTTAACTCCCAGAAGTGGGCTTTTCAATAGCCATTTACGCTTTTCTTCATCTTGTTTCATTATTAAATGACTTTCTTCCTTAACAATATCGTAAATTTTCTTTTCTGTACGTTCTTCACGATAGTCTGTTTTCAAATTGATATATAGTTTATGAGTTTTGTTCATTGATCGAAATTCAGTACATTGCGGAACGATAAGAAATAGATAATAGCATCCAACTATGTATGCTACGTCGGAATCTCTTTTCTTTGACTGTTTCTTAAATCTAAGGTATAATTCATACAAATATTTGGTATGCTCAATTAGATCTAATAGTTTCTCTAGTTTCAGCTGTTTATAATTTGATCTTATGTGGTCCTCATAAGCTTTGTTAATGAACTTAATCAATTTCTTTAAGTCCTCTTCTTTAGGTGGTTCATTATAGTCATTACCAGATGATAGCGATAAAATGGATTCAAAAGCTGTGTTCATATCACGGCTTCTTCTATACGTGGCAGTTCGATCCCGTCAAAGTGTAACTAATATCAACAGTCCCTTCTTTAATAGCTAATTGATTTGACTTTAGCAAGAGGAAGAAATTTAAAAACAAACTGTGTTTAACTGAATAATCGGCAATATGTATATTATCTTCAAAATTGAAAATAGGATCAAAACTTTCAACATTCTTGACAGGTTTCTCTTCAGAAATTTGATCAACAAAAAGATTGGTGGGTCTTTTTTTTTTCTTTACTTCCTTACCCCATAAAATATTCAGGAATGTTAGCACGAGGCTCTTTCACCCTTATTTTGACTGAGATTTTTTATATTCTTTGCTCTTTTGAGTACTCACCTTAGATTTTTTCTTTTATAGGAAATTTTGTATTGTTTTAATAGCAAGATTCCGCTCCTCGAATATTTTGTCTGGAATGGAGCGGGGCATTTCCGAACAACTTTACTCACGTGATTGTTTTTATTCTGAAAAAGAAAAAATTTCCCGTCAATGAAAAATGGAAAAAATAAATTTCGAAAGGCGATGAGCATCGTATATTGCATGTGGAGTTGTTTATTGAGAAAAAACTACAGATAAATTTATTTAACATAACGTCATTTTTCCAAATTTTCTCGTTTTTTGATCTACAGTCTTTGATTTAGATTACGAAACTTTTGCAAGGGACCTATTGTGTCTGTGTTTGTTGCTGCAATATTATTAATCCATTTACCACGCATTTTTAATTAAAAAATTTTATACTACTGAATATATATCGGAATAACAGACCCGAGACCCATTCAACCTTCTTTCGTTCCAAAGTCTGATATATCAATAAGTATATCCTGGTTCAATATGACTGAATCTACCAGGAAAGGTAGAAAACCTAGAGGTAAAAAAGTCCCCTCATTTGATTTGCTAGATATTACAGAGTCTCTGGGGTATCAAACTCACCGCAAATCCGGTAGAAATTCATGGTCCAAAGAAGAAGATGAAGAATTAAAAACTTTGATAAATAATGCTCTCGTTAAAATGCAGTTTCAAAATGGAATTTTAGATATCACCACCATTCAAGAATCTATCAACATTTCTAAAAAGATTCCATGGGAAATTCTAGCCGAACAATTTACAAACACGTTAAGGACCGCCAAAGATTTAAGAAAAAGATGGACTGGTTCCTTAGACCCAAATTTGAAAAAGGGTAGATGGACTCCGGAAGAGGATAAATTACTGATCAAGTCCTATGAAAAGCATGGCCCCCATTGGTTAAGCGTTTCTTTGGAGATCGCAGGTAGAACGGAAGATCAATGCGCCAAACGATATATTGAAGTTCTTGGTCCAAGTAGTAAAGGGAGATTAAGAGAATGGACTACAGAAGAGGATTTACAACTTATTAGTAAAGTTAAAATGTACGGTACTAAATGGAGGAAAATCTCATCTGAAATGGAATTTCGACCAAGTTTAACGTGTAGAAATAGGTGGAGAAAAATTATTACAATGGTAGTGAGGAAACAGGCGAATGAGGAAATTACTAAGGCTGTAAAAGAAAATAAGAATATTGATTTAGAAAACGGCTCTTTACAATCAAACCTTTCCATTACTAATAAAAAACCTGAAGTTAAGCTAGAATCAAAGAATGCGTATTTGAATTCACGAGATGAGCGTACTCCTGAACCTACTATAATTAATCCTGTTCATGATAAAAATAATGATTCATTAAAAGCAAAGACACAATTACCACCAATATCTGAACTTTCTCCATCATCAGGAAGATTAATCAAGATTAATCAACCAAATATTAGTAATAGTCGAACTGAGATCCCATTGCAATTAGAATCCCTTTCACCGTTGGTAAAGGCCACAGGTATGCTTTCCACTACGCCAACATATACAAATTCCTTATTGCCATTAACGGGTCCAATAAACTCTAACCTGGTTCATAATCGTCTCAATACTCCTCATAATTTTGAACTTATCGATAATAAAATTACAGATTCAGAAATTAAACAACAATCAGTGGGCGGTTTTCATAACTTCAGTGAAAACAGCAGTAATAAACCGTTGCAAAAAATAAACCATTCTCCAATGAGTACAAATACTGAATGGAAATTTACATTAAAAGATGGAAAAGGGCTGTCAATTTCTAATGGTTCAATTAGTAGCAGTGAATTGGTTCATGAACTAATAGAACAAGCAAGAAAATTTTCATTGAAAATATCAGTTCACCAACATATTCATAATCACTATGGTTCACAACCCTTACGTCAAAATTTACCTCGAAAGTCAGCATCCGTTGATCAATTTTCTCCAAATTTTAGTAAATCTAACATTAGATCAAATGCCTCATTATCAATGAGTAATTCACCTTCCCTGCTAAGTGATCTTTACAATCACAATGACCATCTACCAATGCCGATGGCCCATGATGACACGAGTAAGGGATCTAATCCAGATGTACATAATCAAACTCAAAATAACGGTCTTCAAGCTAAAAATGACTATGATACAGCATTTCACAGTGTTGACAACGATTTTCTACCAAGACCAACGACTAATAATTACAGTAATTTTGAAATGGACATGTCACCGCATAATAAGCAAATAGACGGATCAGCAAATTCGCATACAAACTTATTTCAAACACAATATACACAACCTCCTACTACAAATATTAATACAATGGCAAATACTAATGATAATTCAACATCAGGTTTAACAGGTACTACCTCACGGGCATTAACGCCGATTAACGGAAGTGCAGGGTTAATGATGAGAAGTGCATCTGCGGCAACTATTAATGAATCGCCACAAATGTATCCTCCGCAATCTATACCATCAGCGACACCTTCTGCCGAAATGTCACACTCACAAGAGCCACATGCAAGATTTGGTTATACCCCACTAAATATGAACACTCATACCCTTTTCACGTTGGCTAGCACTGCTTCCACGACTGGTGACACAACAACTAGCAACACAGGAACAAGCAATACAACAGAAACCGGTAGTACTAATGGTACTTCAAATACTCAGGGTAGTGACTTACCAGATGTTGGTCCAAATAGAATATCACATTTCAATTACTTACCACCTACTATACGACCACAACTGGATTCATCCGATAATTCAAGGCCGGCAGATATAAACAAGATATTAAACCCATCTCCATTGTCTTCTTCTGTTTTAAGTGGAAAATATGGTGCCAAAAGGAAAAAATCATGCGACAAACATAAACATACTAAGAGAAAGAAGAGAAGTAAATCAAGTTTACAAGATGGTGAAAAGCCAGTTGAAGCTAAACATTCCACCATTGGGGATGATGATACAAGTTTAAAAAGAATACCCACGAACTCATCAAACGAAGATGGTGTTGACTTTTGGGAAAGTCTGAGGTCATTAGCTGGTAAGGATACTCACAGTAATCCGGAAACTTCTATAAATACTGCTGATCCAGCGGTGAACCATTATGAAATATTTCGTAATTTGATAAAAAGAGATACCAATGAGAACATAGTTGATATTAACGTTGAACATGAACAGAGAGTTATAGAGAGGAAAACGGAGGAAGATCAAAGCAGTGAAAATGAGGGAAAGCACGGGAAAGCTCATGATGTGTATGACGCTAACCAAACAGAACTTCTTGACAACGAAAAATTAGAACTAGATCTAAAGCTAACAAAAGGTGGAAAAGAAGAACACGAAATAGAAAATAATACTGCTACCAGTAATAGTAGTAATTATAATAATAATACTAATAATCAAGACGAAGAAGAAGATGAAGAGGAAGAAGGAGACGATATTGAAAATTTAATAGAAGGGGCAGGGTCAATTTTGCACCTAAATCCAAGTTAGTGTGATTCATGCATGTAAAACTATAATGTGACCTTCCATACAACTATATATGTATGTATTTTTTGATAAAAGCGTCATGATGTTTGAGTATACAGTTTTGCCAGGGATTGCATTTAGGTAAAAGAAAAAATTTCTAACTTGCGTATTTTTACATAATGTTTTAAGAGGGTGAGAACGTCAATAAGTATATAGGTATGCATATATATGGATATATATAGTCAAAGGAGTTTTTTCATTTTTTTTCTTAGTTTGGTCTTAAGCTATCAATAAAATTTCTCCTATTTTCTGTGTAATTCGTAAATTCATTTTCATATTGATCTTCTTCTGTAATTTCGTTATTGTTTTCTAGGTCATAATTATTTTTAAGTTTATAGACACTTTTATCGCCGTCATAATTACGAGAATCACTGGTATCTATATTTGCTGAAGTATTTATTGTAGATTGAAAGTCAAACGCCGATTTTTCAGTTGTTGGAGTTGAAAAAACGTTTTGTATTATACCCTTTTGTGGTGTTGCTTTTGAATCATTAATCGAATTTGACGACGAACTACGCGTATGAAATGAAGAATTTGAAAATTTATTTGTATAAGGTGTATTGACAGAGGGTATTGTGCTATCATTTGCTACATTATTTGTAGATGTATGTCTCGGATAATATGAACCTAAATCTAAATCACTACTTTGATAAAAGTTTTTCAATAATAAGCTGTCACTATTTTTATTATCACTGTTATTATTCTTAAGTGTAGCAGTGCTAATATTATTACTGATGATTTGGTTAGCCAATGTTGATTTATTCAATGAACTAGCTGTTGTTGGATAATTATTTTTGGAAAAAGAGAGATCATCTTGGGTATTATTTACAAATGGAACCATTTGATCATAGATACTTACTGATCTTACAGGTTTTGTAAACTTGAAATTTTTCTGTTGCTGTTGCGATGATGCAGATAAAGATGTCATTGAATTGTTGATATTATTAATACTGCTATTTGTTTCCGAGAATGTATTCATTGAATTCATTGCAGTGCCTCGTATTTGTATCGAATTGATTTTTTTTCTATAGGCTGGAACATAAGCATTGTTACCATTCGGTTTATTAGTTTCATCGGAGTTACTATCCTTAACAACAACATGATGATCCGTATTTTGTTTCAGAGTATCGAGGTTATCAAAACTAATAAACCCACTCTCATCATAAATCGCATGCTCCAATTCTTTATCATCTTCCAACTCTTTTTTAAACCTTCTTTGCAACCGTAACCAGAAAAAAAATGCTATAATGATACCAACACCTATCGGTATACCGACGGCACAACCCACAGCTGTAGAAACATGACCCATTTTTTCCGAGAAAAAGTGATCACTGTAATTGAAATCCTATGAAGTCGTTCGGGGTATATCACTCGACCTGACAAGCTAGTAAATTATTTTTTTGATCAGCATCATTGACATTTTTTGTTTATATCTGAAAAACTTTATATAATTTTTCTTCTTTCGGATATTAAAATTTTTTTTTTTTGATCTTCGAAAAATCTGAAAATTTCATTTGAAGCCCTAACTCAGCCCTGTTAGGGTTCAGTAAAACATAGCCGTTTATTGAATTTCTCACAACGACCTATCGACTAGTAATAGAATCGAATTCGCAACACCTGCTATCTCCAGAACATATCTGCTGACAAATATACCGGTTTTCTAGCCAGGTTTAGTTGGTGGCTTCCGCCGCATCGGAGTTTAGGAAAGTTTACAGCCGAAGCTGTCATCGGAGAAAAAAACTACATTTGGGGTAAATATGGAGAATAGCAGGTATATAAGGAGATCATATTTTAGACATATCATCTAATTGAAACTTTCATTTTCTTGTGTTGTTGGAATAACAAAAGGAATTAATCATATATTCATGTCTGAAAGATTGCAAACAATTAAAAATCATCTCTCTCCTGGTTCTTCTGGAGCAAACACCTTGAACTCCCTTAAAAATGAAAAGAAACCGGATGATGTCGTTATTGTAAAGGCAAATAGATCTGCTATTGCTAAAGGTTTCAAAGGCTCTTTTAAAGATGTTAATACAGATTACTTACTAACACAATTTCTGTTAGAATTTATCAATGAATTACCTGATTCTTTAAAGGAAAATTTACAATTAATTGATGATGTCACATGTGGTAACGTTTTAAATTTTGGTGCTGGTGCCACTGAACATAGAGCTGCTTGTTTAGCTGCAGGTATTCCATATCAAACTTCTTTTAATGCAATTAATAGACAATGTTCTTCGGGTCTAACTGCCGTTAATGATATTGCCAATAAAATTAAAGTTGGACAAATTGATATTGGTTTAGCTATTGGTGTTGAGTCAATGACAAATAATTACAAAAATATGAATCCATTAGGTTCAATTTCTGAAGATTTAATTCAAAATAAAAATGCTAAAAAATGTTTAATACCAATGGGTTTAACAAATGAATTAGTTTCATCAAAATTTAAAATTACTAGAGATCAACAGGATGAATTTTCAGCTGCTTCTCATCATAAAGCTACTCAAGCTATACAAAATGGTTTATTTAAGGATGAAATTATACCAATTAAATTACCAAATGGTCAAATCGTTGACACAGATGAAGGTCCAAGACCCGGTGTAACTTCAGAAACTTTGAAAAAATTAAAACCTGCTTTTATTAAGGATCCATCAAAAAATGGTTCAACAACCGCAGGTAATTCTTCACAAATATCTGATGGCGTGGCTGCTGTACTTTTAACTCGTAGATCTGTCGCTGAAAAATTAAGTTTACCAATTTTAGCTCAATATCTAGCATTTCAAGTTGTTGGTGTACCACCAGAAATTATGGGTGTGGGTCCAGCTTTTGCAATTCCAAAATTATTATCCAAGATTAATTTATCTGTTAAGGATATTGATATTTTTGAAATTAATGAAGCCTTCGCTGCTCAAGCCCTTTTCTGCATTGGTAAACTTGAAATTGATTTGAAAAAAGTTAATCCAAGAGGTGGTGCCATCGCATTGGGTCATCCTTTAGGTTGTACAGGTGCAAGACAAGTTGCAACAATTATGAGGGAATTAAATTCTGGTCAAATAGGTGTTGCTAGTATGTGCATTGGTACAGGAATGGGTGCAGCAGCTGCTTTCATTAAGGAGTAAAGACAAAGATCAGAAAACAAATTAAACAGTATATAATAAAAATAATTAAAACTAATATTCAGCTTCATATTATACTTTTTATCCCTTTTTCATTTGATTATTTTTCATTTTCTTATTATTACCTGTCATTGTCATATTAGACGAACAAAGAAAAGAAAACAATGTAAAATGACATTCTTATTAAGATTCTCAATAACAGAAACTGTTAAACGGGTTTTCTTATATATTGATATTAAGAAAGTCTAAAACCTATGTCATTTTCGATGCTATTTGCAAATTGAAAACTGTTACCGTCGTCGAAATTTTGTTGATAGCTCCTTATTTTTGGAGAGTTCATATGCAACCGATAATAGCTTCTATCATCAAGGTACACCTCCACGTCTTTTTAAAGGATTGTGTTACTAATATTTAGTTTTACCTTATTGAGTAAAAATTGGATGAAACTGTCCTTAGTCTTGCCGTGTATTACTTTACCTTATCGAGTAAAATTAACTCATAGAGTACACGAACACTATACGTTACCAGTTAAGGTATCATTTAGATTAAGATAGTAGACAATTTGATACACCAAAAATAAACATCACTGTACTTACTCCCTTCGTCTTTATTTTGGGAATCATTTAGATTCTAGACGTTACTAAATATAGAGAGATACCAAAGGCAAAAAAAATAAATGAGGACATATAAATATAATCATCATTTGATTGAGTTCTTCAAATATTTGCACACTACACTCCTAAAAGAGATAAAAAAATTCTCTTTCTTTGACTAATTCTTTTTATTTTTTTGTTAGGCAAGAAGGCTATTCTAATTATAAAACCTTATCTATATATATCCTAACCACATTTTTTATTGAGTATTTAATGAAGCTAACGACAACATCAATCATAACTTTGATCATATTTTCATCAACAGCTGCAAGTATCGTGGTTGACCCTTCTCAATTGGAAAACAAACTTCTAAGAAATAGTAATCCACCTGATCAAATCAGCAGATTTGAAACTGATCTGTGGGGCTCAAAACATTCTTATAAACATAAAAAATCTACTGAGGAAATTAATACAGAAATTGAAGAAAACGAAAATGAAGATGAAGGCATTCTTTTGCATAAGAAATCAAATGCTCCTTCAACGGATCATCTATCACAGAATGTACATGCTCAAAAGAAATTTAAATTAGATAATAACCGAATTTTCAGGTCAGAAAAAGAATACAATAACGAAAATGGAAATAAGTTGGATATTGAAATGAAACAAACTACAAAAAAAAATTTTAATGGAAGGCCTCACAATGACCACCCTAATAATGGAAACTCTGAGCAGAATACATTAAAAAGTGCAGTTTTTGAAAGATTTCAGGCTTTGTTTAATGGCCAAAAATTAAATATCCAAAACCCAAATAGCCATAATGATTTATATATGAACACCGCAGAACATATAATACCTAATTATGGCTCATTGATAAGCGGAATTTTTGTAATTTCAATAGGCTTGACTTTAATATAAAACAGATATTGAAAGGACCTCCATGGTATCTGATTCGAATAATGATAATTTTTTTCACCGGCACTGCCTCCTTAACTTTTGATCTCCCTTTCATTTGTTTTGCATATATATTTTTAATACCCTTTATTAGTTTTGAATGTACGACATTTATTTTTATTTAATTATTCCCGAGTCTTATTAGGCTCATCGCCTCTAAAATATTTGATAATTACTTTATCTGGAGTAGATGTCGTGTGAAAAATAATTTTTAAGATGTCAGATATGACTGTCAAAGCATAATAAACCAAGAATGGCAGCCGCTCCTTCCATACACAAATTAGTTGGATATATGTTTCGTAATGCGGTCCTTGGTCTTTATGTAACGTCTGAATTTCTTATATACACTTTGTAACCAACTCTAATCGAAAGGGTGTTTAATCCAAAATACAACCAAAATGAAGGTTTTTAACCTACTAAACTCCATTGAGTTATGAGAGTGGTTCCTTTTGTGATAGTGCGCTAGATTGATTAACTTCGCAATATTTACGCCCCGAATAAAGCGGAATTGGTCATTTATAATAATGGTGGATCGGCATTGAAAATAACACAATTGATGAAAATTTTGCGTATAAAATATATAATCGGACCAGTTAAATTGGTATAACCGGTGATACAATCATTTAAATATCATTGACTGCCATTCTCCTATGTCGATGAAACCCACTGAATAAAATGTTAAAAATTCATCCCCTTTCCTGTTATTGCGTATTTGTACAATTAGCAAGTCAATGACGAAGATAGGGTATCAATATAATAATAATCTTAACATTCTTTTCGAAACTTATAGCTGACTTTAGGAAATGTACTACTGTTCCACGTGACAGATTAGCTCCATGGTAAAAAAATCCAAAAAATAGAACTCCTCATAGGGGGCTCGAACCCCTGACATTTCGGTAATCCTTGCTTAAACATGAATGTTTAAAAGCCGAACGCTCTACCAACTGAGCTAACAAGGATGAGTTCTACATTTTTTGTTATTATCACAATCACTCTATAACTCTCTAGTTTATTGAATAACTGAAAATAATATATATTCATTAATCTTGTTAGAAATAATGGGTTTCTTACACATTATCTAGTGTTAAAAGCACATTTATTATTTGTGCGCTGACGCTCAACACAAAAAAGAAAGCCGGAAAAAGTGAAAACTTTTCACTTATAAAGACAAATATGTAAAATATATATATGTTACATATTACTTAAAAGAAGGTTCAGGTTTTAGACTAGAGTGCCTAACTACATCTCTGATGCACAAAAATTTCATTATTCAGAATATTATTCAGGATTCTAGCTTTGAACACAAAGTGAAACCGACTATTTCAAAATACCTTAAAGCTTGGGCGATATCCAAGCAGATTGTTCTTCTCATTAAACCAACCTTTACTCAGATCTCAAAGTTATCTGAATAAGTAGTTGGTTATATTTTAATTTAATAAGTTTGATGAATTCATATTTATAGATATGAAACCCGTACCTTTCGTTCATATCACTAAATTTTTGGGAAAAGTTATTATTAAATTACAGTGATTTATATGTATTAGGAAAGAATTCTTGAGTCAACTGAGGCGTGCAGTCTAGAAAATGTTTACAGTATATGTTTCATAATAATAAAAAATGAACCAGACACCGAGCAACTTATCGAGTTCAAAAATAATCAAATAAGCTATTATAATGTGATAAGCATATAAAAAAAGTGGGAAATAGCAATTTTTTTCTGAGAACAATTTGAACTTGAAGAATGAATATGTAGCATAAGCAACAACCACATGAATTTTCAAACTGGGGACACTTGAGATTTATTTACTTTTTTTAACATTAATGTCATTCCTGAGTAAATTGGAACTTAATATATTTTTTTTTTCGACAAAATATGTAAATCATATTCACTAAAAAAACAAACATTTTGTTTATAAAATTGAACATTGTAACTCATAGGAGAAAACTATTTGTTGGACTGTATAATGGTATGATAGCTCATAAATCTAAATAGAAACCTTTTTTTTTCACATATGTTCAATTTTATTTACAATCCATATCATATTGTTCAAAATATTACGACAGTGTATGTACATTTACTCTTGATATGTGCCTTGCCAAACCCTGATCACTATGGGCCACTACTACAACTGTCAGAAAAAATAAGCTCAAGGAGAGCCCCTTTTTAGAAACTTTCATATCAATTACGTCTTTATCAGAAGCAAAAAGGAAACTTAATAATGAAAGTAAAAATAAAATATTTTTACATCTCCGAATGACAAAATATCTGACCGACAAATTATTACTTTCATTTTCTTCCATTAAACCTGTATTGTATGTAAACGTACTTAAAATTTCACTCTTATCGCACATATATCATGCTGCACGTGACGTATATGAAATCTACGCTGCAAGAAACTGTTCTCATAATGATATTCCAAAGTAAATTTACCATCATGCCAACAAATAAATTTTCAATATATGTGTTCTTAATACAGATCAATATAATATGACGTAATCATGTCCTTGAGCCGATTTATCATTCGACTCTTTTGTTCATTTTAGTATCAAGGTGTTGCAAAACGCCGCCAAAAACTAATGGAGCGATTGTCTATATAGTCGAAAATTACTAAGTATTTGAAACATTTCAGATATCAAGGTTCGGCTTGATTATGTTAATATTCTCACCCACACTTTTGATATTTTCATTAACAGTAGTGAGTCTAAAAATAGGCACTTGATAATTAACTTCAATGCCATTTCCTGCACAATTGTTTTTTCAAGAGTGCTGAGGCCCAGCAAAGAACTCTAAGACGAAAACAAACAAACAGAATATGTGTTGTCAAATAGATTAGTTTACATTCCACTTTGACCAAGACATACCTTCTTTAGTCTGTGACAATCAAGAAAATATCCATTCTCATCTAATCTATACTTTTCTGGAATTTTAGTTTTTTGAAGAGGTGTAAGTGCAGGAATTAACTTCTCCCATAATTAAAAATGGTCATTGAAAATAGTGAAATGAAAGTCATTCATAAGTAAATAACTCATATTTGCATTAAGGTCGATGAATAACTTGAGATATCATTTTCCAGTTCCTAACTCAGTAACTATTATTTGTTATCTAAGTAACTTTAAACTCATTATAATCCACGAGCTCAAGGAAACCGTACTATATTGATATGTCGTCATCATTCTAGCGAAGGAACAACTATTAGGGGTATCGTTTATTTTGGCCAGTGGACTACTACGAAAATCCAGTTAATCATTGGAAGGAATAATAGAATTGTCAACTATTATGAATCGTCCTCGAAGGTCTTTGCCAGCTCAAGAAAAGGGCCAACTCGAGGCACTACAAATAAATCCTGCAGTCAAAAAAAAAAAAAGAAAAACGTTTTTTTTCTGCGTAGTTCGTCCGTGCAGCTTCTCTCTGCAAATCTTGACGATTTGTCTTCATGGCATTTTTCTCGAAAGCTGAAGACGTAGATGCGAGAGTCACAGTCCTTCTTTAATTGTGTTTTTAACAATAGAAGAGAAACAAAGAAGCTTTTCAAAATAGATTTCATTTTCAATTATTGGAAATACCTTCAAATTTGGAAATCAATGATTGTTCTTTTTCTGTAATGATTTTCCTACATGTTTATTGATCACAAGACTCTAATCACGTTCGCTGCCATTATGATGGTGTGCTTCTTTTTTATGAAAGAAGTTCCAAGGAATCACTCGTTGGATCTGGAGTGGGTTTTTTGAAGTCAATTGATGAGCAATGATCATTAACTGGCTTATGATTTAACAGTTGTGAAAAGTTATGGAATTAATGGAATTTAGGGACCAGATAACTATCTTATTGTACAATTGGCCTTCACTATACCAATTTTCACTTTTTAGAAGAAATGAATATGATACCTTAGACTTCCTCACATTTTTCAGATGAAAACGTATGGTTTTATCCTGCAGGAAATGACATTACTGCAATTGAGGATGATATATCTCACCTGATTAATCTAATATATATATATGTATATATATCAGTTTCTTACCTCTTAGCACTAAATTCCCTTTCTGATTATCAACATGTGGCTCAAGGAAATCACACTACAAAATTAAATATTTCTACTTTATGATACGCTCGTTTTATTTGGAATTGTTTCTAATATTTTCTCTCATTTTTTTAACTTCTGTTGCTGTTAATCCGGTTAGAGATGCTACAAATGCATGCCTTCCTCCACCAACTGCAATTTCAAGAGTTGGTTTTAGGGCAAGGTTTTTTCATTATATTATCCACAATATGCTACTCTTATTAGTGACGATTTCTTACTTTCAACCTATAGAACCATTCCAAATAATTACGTTTCTGAGACTTACGGAGTTACCAACGTGAATTTCGTTTATCGTTCAGGCTCTCTGAGCTCAACAAGTCCTTTTAATTTATTACATGGCATGCCAATTACTATTAATAATTTTACAGTTGAGTATACTGGTTATTTCATGGCAAAAATTACAGGTAATTATGTCTTTTCAATTATAAATACGGATGATTCTGCTCTTTTGGTATTTGCAAACCCGTCCAATTTTACCTGTTGCAACATAGATTCCGCGTTGGTGACGAGTATCGCCGACATTTCCATTGATGCTGTTAATCAATGGCAAACTTTTCTTCCTTCAACTCTAACAATTAGATTAGTGGCAGGTGTAACCTATCCAATAAGAAATGTTACCTTAATGTTGGTAACATTGGTGTCTTAAATCTTACTTTCACCGAACCTCACGGTGTTTATCATTCTACCTTTGACGATCACGTCAACTATTATGACGACACTGGTGCATCCTGTTCTCTATATGTTACAACTACTTCTACAAGTTTTACTCAAGCCACTGATACTACTGCTGGTTCTTCTACCCTTTCTACAGTTGTAACAACTTTCACTGGATCTGATAGTACTATCACAACTGAAACTTTATATATTGTTCTAACACTAATGTCAAGAGTACAAACAACTTCAACTACCTTCACTCCGGGAACTGCAAGTACTAAGGTTAGACGTTCAACTGCAGTTTCAACCTTCATAGGTACTGATGGTAATGTCACAATCAGAACTCTCTATGTTATTGAAACGCCAAGACGATTAACTGCAGTTGTATCAACAACATTCACTGAGGCAACTGGGGTCAATACTATAATTAGAACTAAAACAAGCTTGATAACTACATTTACTGGTACTAATGGAGTTATAACGACACAGACAATTTATGTCGTGGAGACACCTGGTCTAAGCGCTGCTCTTACTACAACAAGTTTCACTGCGGCAGCTACTGGTATAGCTACTACTAACGCCTCTGCCTCTACCAATATCTTCAGAGGTTCAGATGGTATTGTTACTACTGAAACTGTTTACATTGTTGAGACATCTTCCACTCCTGGTGTGGATACTATTATGTTTTCTAAAATCCCAGGTAATATTACGTCAGTCTTGATACGTTCTACTGCTGTTACAACATTTACAGGTTCGGATGGTATAATAATTACCGATACAGTTTATGGTGGTGAATCACCGTCAAATTTAAGAAGTGGTGATAGTCTTCGTGGAAGCCCGACAATCACTTCTTTTATTTCGGGAATTAACTCTCAGTTATCACTGTTAATGTCAATTGAACAATTAAGTCCTAAGACATCGAATATTCCTGTTTTTTTCTAGCGCTAATGGGATACCACCAATTATAAGGCCAGCATCAAGTCTCTCTGTCATTTCATCTGCCGTCAATGTAATTGTTTCAGAGCCTATTACGACTACCGCGATTACCCCAGGCTCAACATCAACCGCTAATGAATCGTCATTGATACCAAAATCATCTGTTGCATCAAAAAGTACTATTCCCCCATTTGAGTACAGTACTTTTTTGCACATGTCTCCACCAAATCCTTCAAGCACCAGCCGAATTAGAAATGTGTCTGATCTTTTAGGTACTTCAGATACCAGTGTTCAAACAACTGAAAGTAGTAACTTAATTACACAAGGTAACTCATTAGTTGAAAGCGGCCAATCCAACAGCGCTTTAGTTATTAACCCATCCAACGGTACCAGTGGTACAATTAACTACGCTTCACAGTCATATCCACCTACAGTTAGTTTCCAATTAATGAACAGCGCAAGCTCCATTAAAATTAAGCGTGGGTGGGCTTTAATGTTTTCATTTTCAACTGTACTTCTAACAACCGTCATGTTTTAAGAGTTATTTTCTTTGTCATTATTGGTTCGTGAATTTACTTTGCATACATATATACTCAGACATATGTATATAGAATTCTATTTTCACTTTTATATTTATTAATTAATGTTATTTAATTATTTTGTTTATCACTAGCTGTATTTTTACAAGAACCAAATTTTAATTTTTATAATATCAACCGAATTGTAACCTTAATATTTTGTAAAGTCAAATTTTGTTTTCCAAAATCAAATGTTAAAGAAAAATTGATATCTGATAATATTTAACAACTGATCTACTGTTGTGAATATAAATTAAATTGCCTTTCTTTGGCGCTACGTCTCTTGTTGTTTATTATTTAATGAATTGTCTATTATTATCTATACATATTAATAAACCAATATATTTTTTTTTAATAGTCTCCCGGACTTAAATGAATTAAACCCTAAAGTAAAATATTATATATATTACATAAACAATATATAGTGATAACGTTGCCATTAGACTTATTTGATGCACCTAAACATAATGATTCTTAATTAAAGAACTAAAAAGTTCTTAATTTACAAAGAACAACCCCATAATGTACTTTGTCTAAAGAACGAAAATTTGACACCTTATAGAAAATAACATAATATTTTAATGTTATAAAATTTACAATGTTTATTTTATAAAGTGCAATACCAGTTATGAGATTCATTAAACAACGCCTCAGAATAGATTCATACCTTTGATCTAGGAGCCCTTATTTTTAGTTCTTAAAATTTACCCAAATAAAGTACACATGGATTTGTGAATAGTAGTAAGAAGCACCAGAATAACGAAAATATGTTAAGTTTAGCAATCTTAGATAAACTGGGCAAATATAATAAATAACATATTACGATAGATTTAAACAAAGCAACATAGAAAAGTGAGAACAATCGATGCAACATTATCAACCATTATTACATCTTAGAAATATTCTGTAGAATCTACAACTCAAGTTATAGTTTATCTTATACGTTTTTATGTTAATATAACAGGGAAAGAAAATCATCTCTGTAGACGATACGAATTAAAAGTTCAACATATTACATGCAGCTATCATATTCATGGCAAATAAAAGGTATAAGAAGAAAGTATAATTTATTGTATCAAAGCAAAGTATTGCCCTACAGTAAAGTCTTATCGAACCGTACAGTTAGCAGAATCTTGGGCAAAATAATAAATAGTTGTAAAACCAAAAACAAAACCAAACCCTTTCTTAGACATGTTAAGAAGAACTTATAGCGCCATACCTACGACCAGAAGAACTATTATGCCTCTATCTAATTCTGCAGGCACAAAGTTGACAATGACATGCAAGATTAAAAAAAACAAACTATTAATCAAATTTTATTTTACTTTTTTATTCAAATAGATAAATATGAACGAAATAGCAATCCAACATAAATCTACATAAAATTAGGTATAGAAAAAATTTCCACGAAAAAAAATCTGAAGTATCGTTATTTCAAGTGGAGCCTTTTTGATTTTGCAAGCATTTTAAAGCATGGGATATATCTTCGATTAGGTCATCGGCGTTCTCACATCCCACGGATACTCTGATAAGACAAGGATCTATTTCAGTATCACTCATAGCTCTCCATTCTATCAACGACTCAACGCCACCTAAGGATGTTGCATGTTGAAAATATGTCAGATGACGAGGGAAAGCTTTACATTGGGAGACATTTTGTAATGTAATTGCAAAGACTGATCCATATCCACCACTTAATTGCTCTTTTACGAAAGGTTCATTTTGTAAGGAAGAATGAAATATATCCTTTAAAACGTGATTATACTCTTGCTTATGTTGTGATAAGTATTCGACAATCTTGATAACATTTTCTGCTTGCTTTTGAATTCTCATATCATACGTTCTCAAAGAGCGTAAAAGAAGAAAACTTTCTAAATTTCCTATATTGGTACCAAGATGAATCCGATCCTCAATCAACTCTCTAGCTTGAGCCTCAGTTTTAACAACAAGGACACCAGCAAGTAGATCTGAATGGCCACCAAAATACTTTGTCGCTGAATGAAGAATAATGTCTGCACCAAAATCCCAGACATTTTGTAAAGGTGGCGGTGCTAATGTTGAATCGACAGATAGGATGGCACCCTTTTCATGAACTCTCTTAGCAATGCCTCTTATATCACATGACGTTCCGTATGGATTTAACGGAGTCTCAATATGAACAATATCACCTGCCTCAGCAAACTTTTCGATATCGCTTAAGGGATGTTGCTCTAAACCGTAATTTCTTGTAATAAGATCTGCAATTGCATGTACTCCAAAATAGCCACCGTCCATGAAAAACCTTTTTGGATTATAATGACACATTAAAGCATGGAATGCAGAACACCCGGAGTTATAAACTATTGCATGGCCACCCAGCATAGTGGATAACACCTTTTGGACCCTTGAACTGTTAGGGTGAGTTTCTCTAGAATAAACCGGGTTTTCTTCAACAGATGCCAGGAAGTCAGGCACTTCAGAAGCAGAAAGTAAATTGTCATTGTCATACCGAAATGTACTAGCAACATTAATTGGAGATACGACGTCAGAAACCCTGTTCAATACATCATCACTGTGAATATTAGAAGTAGCTAAATGTACCATATTTGTCTATTTTATACTTTATTTATCGAGTTCTGCTTTAAAATTAATAATGGGAATAATCTACTCAGGATACACTAAAGAAAAAAATGCGACCTTATATACGATTTGGTAGTCAGTCATATTACTGATTGCTCATATAGCTCTATGGTTGAGCAAGAATACTGGAATATAGTGTTAACTGCGATGTTGTTACTTAACATAAGATATTAAAGTTTTTCCAGCGGAAGAAAATTTCGCAACCTCGGCAAAACCTCACGTATTTGAAGTTTTTGGAAATAGTTGGCGAGCAGATATCTCAATAAGGAAACAGAATGTCTTAATTGGCAAATATTCTTTAATTATTATGTTCAAATTTGAATAAACAGAATAGACAAAGTCAACTATTTAGCGATGATATAAGAGGAGTGCACAAAATGTTTTGTTTCCTAAGTTGCTAAGCATGCGAGAGATAACAAGCAAAAATATGAAATCTCAAACTGCTGCTACAATATTAGGTACTATTGCCACAGTTTGCTGGTGTGTTCAACTCATCCCACAAATTTATTACAACTGGAAGAGAAAAGATTGTACAGGTCTTCCCCCTATAATGATGTATATATGGATTATATCAGGAATTCCATTTGGTATATACTTTTGTGTCACAAGAGCAAATATCGTTTTACAGATTCAACCTCATTTATTCATGTTCTTTTGTTATCTTTCCTTTATCCAGACCTGTTACTATGCACCAGTCAGACTTGCAAAGCGGAAAATAGTTTTAATAATAGTAATAACTGGAATGATTGACATAGCACTGGAGTTAGGATTTATTCTAACTTTACGACCTTTACACGACAAAGGTATAAAATGGCCTGCTTTGATTTTTGGCATTCTTGCTACTATATTACTCATAGTAGGCTTCTTCCCACCTTATCTGGAGCTTATAAAGCGGCAAGGAGAAGTTGTTGGGATCAATTATACATTTCTATTTGTAGATTCTCTAGGGGCCTGGCTATCTATCATTAGCGTCTTACTAGGAAATATGGATGTAATGGGCATAATCCTGTATTGTGCTGTGGCAGGCATGGAGCTGGGACTTTTTCTGTCCCAATTTATATGGCTTTGTAGATTCAAATGGCTGCCGAAAATATTCAGTGGCGATAAAGCAAGTAGCATATGTCACACAAACGAGGAAGATATAGGACATGGTAATAAAAATATGTCAAAGACTGATGAAAATGACGACAAAAAGACTGACAGTTTTCTAATAGACTTGGAACTTGGTGAAGAAACAAGCACTCAAGAAACAAAAGAAGGAACGCATCAGATAAATATGTAATTTATATCATAAGCATGTAATATATACACTTATATATATCGATAATTTCGAATTTTTAAATGCTCAAGAGATTTAAAAAAATAGAAGTAAATATGATATCGTTGATTTGATCTTAGAAAAGCATCAAACTCATGTTCCAGTCTTTGGAAACAGAGTACCAGTCATCTCCATCTTCTTCACGCACACGTCGCCTCCAAACCTCAAACATTATTTGTCTGGCACCCCAATAAGAGCCCATACCATTCTCTGCAAACTTAGCTGCCCAACTTTTAAACTCTTGCTGTACAATGGGAGAAGTACTTGCACAACCGGCAATAAAACCTTGCCAAACCAAAGGAAGAACTTTGACTTTCTTATGTTTGGCCAAATCATTTAGCATCTGCAGATGGTTCAGCACTTTCTCAACGTAAGTTTGCAATAAATTATTGCCTAAGTTTCTTGCCATTGTAAAATAGTAAATTATGAGACTAAAATAAAAACTCATAGTATGGTGGTATACCGCTTCAATTGTATCATTGATAAAAACTTGAGGTCTGGCTGGCTCAAAAAAATTCCATTCCGGCTTCCATTTAAACAACCTCTTCTCAAAATCTAATGATAATTTGGTCAATTTCTCGGGTTCCTCTATATTTCTAATATTATAATATTTGGTATGTCTCACAATACTGACGCAATCAGCGAAGAGATTGATAAGGGAGTTTGGAAGGCCGTACAGGGCATCGGTGCCAAGAGAGTCTCCTTCTAATGGTTTTATGTCAGAGAAATAGTAACTATCTGCAACAAATGCAGTAAACATCGGCGTAATAGATTGTAAACTCTCGGGAGACATGGGGTTGGTACTATTGCTTTTTGACGACTGGACGAACTTTATTTTTACTTGACCATTATTTTCATTAATTGATTCTTTAAAACACCCCTCCGGATAAAATGAATCAGGCTTGCTTTCGCCTAGCTTGCTCTTACTCCCAATTGCTATTTTGTCTAAATGAATCTCACTTTCCTGAACTGTACCTAAAGATGTACTGTCCTGTATTAATTTGAAGAATGAAAATACTCTGTGAAGGTTTTTAGCCTTTTCGGAAAGTTTGGGCCTACTTTTCATCCTTGATCGAATGAATTGCTGGCACAAATTCAGATAGCGTTCACAATCAATCATAGTACCCCATACTACATCGATTGCAGTTAGTGCCAAAATGGCTGCTAATACATCTTTATACCTTTCTTTTGCTATCGTGCTTTCAAGGCATAAACTCAAAAAAAATGATGCTTTGGATTTAAAGCCTATACCTAGATTTAAAAAATAGTTTTGGGCACCAGAGTTTTTTGGAAGCTTGTTAATAAGGTTGAAGCAAGAAACTGCCAATATAGCATTAAGTAATGAATTACGAGAGTGAGATGTATGCCCGAGTGACACTAAATCGCCTAGTGCTCTAACTACCCTAGAAAAAAAAATACCTTTCCAAGGATTTTTTGAAACAGTGACAACTGTCATGAGATCAGCAACATTTCTAATATAATGATCCAGCAAAAAATTTGTTGTGGCCGAAACCAAAACCCTTGGACGTGTAACATCAAAATGTAGTCCACAGCTTATTAATGTCTCAATTATGCTTTCATCTAACAATTCCGATGGACCAACTTCAAGGGTGCTTTCCGGTAGGCAGGAGGTCTTGCTTTGAGTGTTTCCTGCTACTCTATTAGTCTGCTCAGACACCATTTGCATTTCCGAACTTCCTGCATATTCACCATCTTTTGAAAAGTTTACAGGATAATGATCAACATTATTGCCATACCCTCCTTTCTCTCTATGAAATAACGATCTAAGAGCAGATTCAACAAACTCATCATGTATATTCTCTGTCATAAAATATTTATTCGATGTGTCACAAGTATCCTGATCCATTAGATCATCGACGACACTAAGCGAATGCGATTCATTAAATCCTAAAGAATCCAGTTGGGCATCAAAATTAACAGGTAGTCCCTGTGAAGCAAATGCCGAAAGTAGCACATCGTCCTTCAATTCATCTGATATCCAGTCGAAGTCAATGGTATCCCACTGATTCTTGTTCGAATGATCAATATTTGACGAAGGGGTTGTTATAACATTTGCTTGTACATTCCGAATATCTGCACCTTGGCTAAGCGGAGGAAAATTCTGGCATTGTCTTGAACTAGTGCTACGGGAACCGAAATTAACTGAGAAAGGGCTTTCAGCTGTATTTGTTTGGTTTAAAGATTTGGAAACGTTTAAAGATTTGCTGCTGCTTTTAAACACCCCAAAGTTTCCCAGGATCCATGTCATGTTGTCATTAATGAATTCAGGAGGAGGACATGCTATTAACTCCAAATTTTCATCAACATTGACAGTATTTGCAATTTGTGCTCTGTTATAAGTAGATTTGATCCATCTTCTCTGGTTTTGTCGAACTTCATTTTTTTCTGAGGCTGTTAAATCAGTTTCACTTACCTTCCCATCGGAAGGGACAATATCACCATAGGCATTAAACCTGGTAAGGTTATGCCAAAGGAGTCTGATATTATACCCACCACACACCAACCCAGTTTTCTGGCAGCGTTGGCAACTTGGTCGTGCTAAGTCACACTTTATTTTACGAGACCTGCAAGTCCAACAGCCATCAAAAGTTTTAGAGCACCTTTGCCTTTTGAGATTCATTTGTTTTTTTGCTACGCTTGACTGACTTAAAAACTTCTGAAATTCCTAACTTTCTTGAAACCTCTCTCTTCCGTATTCCCAATTTGATTTTCATTGCAATTCAAAGCGAAACAAAATAGTTAAATGAAGTTTACACTTTACAATGTTATATTACTTACTATACCTCTATAAGTCGACACATGATGGAATTGGTGGCAACGCTAAGAGGTTAAATGCTATTCTGGTTACACATGATAAAAATTTGTGATCTAAGATTGGGTTACATTATATATGGCAGAATGAATTATAGAGTGAAATAAGAGTTTGAATTTGTATTGTCTACAAAGCCCTATAACTGAAGTTGGTGTCAATTCTATGTTACTTATATGTTTTGAATCAACCCCTTCTCCTAGGTGGAACGACATAAACTTTTTTGTAGGTTAACATGAGAATGGCTGCCTCATTACTATTCACACGTGACTGCTAATGTTGCAGAATTAGATGGATAAACCATTTTCCAAGTCTTAGCTCTGGTATTGTACGGTCTTCTTGGCATGTCAAGGGTTTATTAAATGAAAAGAGTCTACTCTGTTATGTATCAATGTATTGCTTAGTCCAAGATTCTATGATCATCTAAGAGTTCACTTTGGAAAAGTATTTTTCCTAGAATGCAATGAATTACACCCCCATTTACTTTCCGATTCCCTTCTGAACCATGAATATGATATGGCAGTACATAATTGGTCATTCTTTTAATTTGTAACATCGTAGCTTGTTTATGCTTCATTCAGCAAACAAAACATCAACACATGTGGTGAACTGCGGTTTGAACACCAGGTATTACCCTTTATTATATCAGCACTATTGTATGCTTCCTTTTTCTTTATTTATATCTTGCATCACCTAGCATGTATTTCTTTTCCATTTTTATTTGTTATCATTATGCATTTCATAGTGCAGCCATTTTGGCTTGTCATCAAAGAAAAAAGCGATGAGCTGGGAGCCTGTTTTTCGTCTATCTCGCTGATTCACAAATATCCTACAAGCTGACGCCTTGAGAATCGAATACTCTTGAAAAGTCATATCATTTCAAACTCATTACTAGTGCCCAGATTGGGGCAAAAAGATAATTTTATTATTAGATATGTTGCTTTTTTATCAGACATTATGCTTTAAATATTGCTGGTACGGAAAATGCTTGTTTAATGGTAGTTTATAATCAACCATCGCTATCACTAGTATCTTTCTGGTGGCAGGGACATTATTAGATTACTGAAATTTTGGTTAAGCTGAACAATGAATTATTTCTTCACATTATTATACTGGATTCCAAATGGAGTTCTTTGTTCTATTACCCACTTAAATCGTATGGCTATAATTTTTAAATGATAGATTGGCTCTTCGCCATTAAATTATTATCTCACTGGTTATAAAGCGACGACGGATTCTTGGAATAAATTGTTTGCTAAGTAATCATAAAGATAGGAAATTCATATTCATTGAAGTGAATATCGTACATTTTGTACTTATCACTAATTTGTTTTGAAATAAGTGGTTATGAAATTTGTAAACATTAGGAAAGGAGTATAAGTCGAACTAAACCGCTCTCAAAAATTGTATTTCTTTCTTAGTTTTGAACCATCAAGAAAGAAACTGAATTATAGGTACAGAATTGGTATACAATTCGTGACCCACCAGTTCTTTCACTAAAAAGATAATTTGATAGAACAAACTACCTATATGATTTTTCTATTTTTGTTTTTCAAATAGATAGTGGACTTGTCGTTTCAAGAAAAATGAAAAAAAAAAGTATATATTGGTTTGTTAATGGGTTTCCCATTGGGTATAGTGAATATTTACTCAACAATGCCCTCATTGGGACATGTAATTATTTTGGTGGGGTTAATTAGTAATAGGAAACGACGACTCAATTGATCAATTTAAATTAGGAGAACTAGACGGGATGTATGAACATCAAATGGACAAACCTACACAGCCTAAAGGGCTAGCATTCCATCTACACGAACTGTTCATTACTATAGTAACAACAAGGTAACTTGGGTGAAATAGGGGGCTAAAAATTTGTGAGATATCAGAATCTGCAGTATTTGATATTTTAAAATATGAAAACCTTAGGGAAGAAAAGTATGATAGTATTGACGAACTAATAGATATTTAAAATAATCCCCTTTATACAGATGGTATTATTCATGAGTCAACTGATGAGACATTCAGAAAACTAGATAATGCTTATAATATGGATTTCACACTAGGTGGACATTTCATTAATGACAAATGAACCAGAAAAAAATAAGAAAATAAAGAAACAAAGACATTTATTAGAACATAACATAGCTAGAGTAATAGCATTTTTTATGATTCACAATATAGCCATTATGAGTTAATCAGTTAATCATGATCAACTTATAAGATTCCGAAATAATTTAATATACCATTATAGCAAGATTTACCAATCATGTCTGTGTATTTTTGATTTTAAAAAAAGTGTACAATAAGTACAGCCTTAAGATGTATGGTAATGTAGCAGTGACATGAATTTTTGAAACGACAATAGTTGGTATCTAATAAGTGAATACGACAGGATTTTATAAATTATTTTATATTTTTTTATGTCAATCTTCTAAAATGATGAATTTAAATCCAATACCTTTTCCTCTTTTGAATATTTTCTAGTTCATGTTTAACTAAAAAAAAAGTACTTCTCATAACATAGAATACTGTTAAACCCTAATCGTATGGACCACTGCACATAATAGTCAGAAAAAAAAAATAACTCCTAAAATGGAAGCTTTCTTAGTAAATTACATATAAATCTGTGATAATTAGTGATACTATAGCTAGAAAATAGATAAAAATTCTTCTGGTTATGTAAAATATAATTATGAATGATATTAAATGGGATAGGTTTTTCAAACTATAATTTGAATTCCATTTGAATAGGTTTGAATACATTTCGTTTTTAAGACTCACAGTTATAGCTATCCCTTTGATGGTTTAACCTCAAGAAGCTGTTCACTAATTAATCTACGTGTGTTGCTGCCTACTTCTGATTGTCATAGAAGCTTATTTCTCTATATATGTGCCACATTATGTAATGCTTTATTTCCAATATAGTCACCTCTTTATCAAAAAAGAAAAAAATACTACTAACAGCGGATAAAACGTATTTCCAGCGGTCCTACTGATGTCTAGCATATAACAAAATAACAGACTTAAAGCTTTTGTTTTCTTTTATTAAACCTGCATTGCGTGCGAACGCACTTAAATTTCACTTTTACTGCACATTCATCATGTAGCACGTGATGTGTATAAATATATGCAAGGATTAACCGGAAAAACTAGAACACTGAACATATAATGATATCCCAAAGTGAATTTGCTTTCATACCAGCAAAATAAACTTCCAATATATGTATTACTCATAATGGATTACCATAATATGACGCGGCCATGTCTTGAGCTGTTTCACCATGATTTGGTTTGAATTTTATCCGCTTTAGCAACTAAGTCACCCAAAACATCGTGTCAATGAGCAGATTGGTTGTATATAAAGTCCAACTTACTACGCGTTTGAGACAGTTGTCAGTCTCAGTGTTTACTGAATCCAACTTATGAATATTCTCAACGACTCTTCCTACACAGCTGTTTTTTTCTCATAACACTGAAGCCCGAAACGCAGGTAGAGAATTTTTAAGAAAAAAAAAAACAAAGCAATATATGTTGTGAAATGAATAAGTACACATCCTTGTTGAGAAACACAACTTCTTTATTCTATACCGAATATAAGAAACACCCGGCTTTAATTGGTCGAAACTTTTTTTAAATGCTGATACATTTTTTCCTCTTAGCTTTCGCGAACAGATATATGTGAGTAAACAAGTTCACACTACATGCCATACAAATTCTTTTTCTAAAATAAAAAACGCTTTCATCCTTCCAACCGACCGGTGCCGGTAAACAAGGAGAGGAATGATTGAATAACCCACGTTTTTATTGGTTTGAGAAGGTACTTGATATATTATATCCTGTTCCTAATCTGGTAACCCTCATTGATAACTAAGCAACTTAAATTTGCTTTACTCCTCGTATTTGATAGGATAAGGGATGCTCTAAGTCCTTGTCATTCCATTGAAAGAAATGCTTACAAATATTGTACCAATAAAGTAATATAAAATTTAAGTTTTGATTGCAGAGGAAGTTGAGTTGGGCTATTATAAACGGTTAAGAATAGATAGCACAACTCGGACGCGTTCTGCCAAACGTTTTTTTGACTGCTATTCCAGTTCCTGCAGGTTCTATATAATTACCACAGAAACCCTCGCACACGTTTCTACTGAGTTTTCTAGCTGCACAGAGAAATGTAGTCGCGAGAATCAAGATTCCTCTTCGAGCTGTACTTCCAGCAATACCACAGAAACAGAGGTAGCTTTCCTGAGTAAATCCTTCAATCATAATATTTTTTGTTATTTCAATGTAGATCCTTCAATTGTAAAGTTTGTTATTTGAAATATCCTGAATTTGGGAGTAACTGATCGTTTTTTTTTGGGAAAAACTTTCTCCTGTTTATTCATTCCAGAATTGTAATATCCTTTGCTGCCAGTATAATAGCGTAGGCTTAATTTAATAAAGGTTTTTTTAAGGAATCGCTAGTTAGATCCTAAATGTTTCCTGACTAGCTTATGTTCAACTATTATGAAACTCTTATCAACTTAATGAATTTTAAGTTTCGATTCTCGAAACTATTGTATAATTGGCATCCACTACGATAATTTTCACTCTTTAAAAGAATGATTCTGAACTCTTAGAAACTCTCGTATTTCTCAAGTGAATAAAACACCGTTTTACCATAGCTCATCCCATATGGTTAATTTAATATATATATAGCATGACTTTTTTATATCCAATTCCCTTTTTATTGTCAGCTATTATTATTAGTCTTTTCTGCTTCAAAAAAACCACACGACTTAACAAAGAAATTTTCTTTACCTAATGATTTGTTCACTTTATTTGAACTTATTTTTAATTATTTCTATCATTTTTCCTACTTGTGTTGGCCAACAGTTGTTTGAAGATCCTACAAATGCTTGTCTGATTCCATCAGGCTCCACAGGGACAACTGGTTTTAGAGTAAGATTTTTTCATTATTATTATCCACAATATGTAATCAATTGGCGAAGTTACTATTATTTACTTAAAGACTATTATTTTTCTTTACCAGGCCAATACATCGCTACAACTTATGGAGTCACCGACATTAATTTTGTATACAAGCCAGGTGATTCATCTTCAGTTGCTTCTGATTTATATATGGAGTACCAATAACTGTTACTAACTTTACAGCAGAGTATACTGGGTATTTTACTACACAAGTTACAGGTAATTATACCTTTTCCTTTGAAAATACTGACGATTATGCAGCTTCAATAATTGCAAATCCTTACGCTTTCACTTGCTGTAATATAGATTCCACAGTAGGACAGTATGCAGATGGTCGCGCGCTCACTAACGTTAATGAAAATTCTAATATTATTTCTCCAACTCTAACAATTGATTTAGTAGCAGGCGTGGCTTATCCAATAAGAATTGTGTACC
>JAJLYF010000088.1:0-34078 GCA_030571655.1 Jamesozyma lodderae | reverse complement strand
TTCTTCAGACATTTCAGAGTATAAAGAAATAGCAGTAGACTTAATAGTAATACCTCTTTCTTGTTCATCCTTTCTGGTATCAGTGAAACGAGCTTCACCGGCCTTAGCAGCAGAAATAATACCAGCTCTTTGAACTAAAGAATCAGTCAAAGTAGATTTACCATGATCGACATGGGCAATAACGGACATGTTTCTAACATTAGTAACATGGTCCATTAAGGAACGCATTTGGTCAACAGTGAAAGCAACCATTTTTGTATGTTCTTGATTAGGATTGTTTTCGGAGAATTACTAAACAAGAGAATATATAAAATGAAATTAAAAGAAAAGTTATATAGAAAGAAAACCTAGCTCTTAATATATAATAGCCAAAAAAAAAAAAAAAAAAATTTTTTCCAATCTACCAGCATCTACATCTACATCTGCATATATATATATAGTATTATTATTTAATGTGTAGATAAAATTTTCGATAAAAATTAGGGTAACAGTAAGGGTTTGAAAATTTCTTAAAAAAAATTTTTTTTTTATGAAAAATTTTTGAAAAAAAAAAAATTTTGAAAAAAATAAAAAAAGTTGCGTGGGTGTGAATTACCTGGTCTGAGGACAATACTAAATTCTTCGCAAGGGTCTACGAGATCGAACGGCTGTTAAAATAATGGACGTCAGGTGAGGCGGATCTCATTTTCCGGTTTTTTAGTACTTTTTTTCCTGCACTCGATCGGTTCCTGCGGGTATTGAGAGGAACGCATGCTTTTTTTTTATCTATTTTTGATTTCTCGAAGTCATCGATTTTTGCTTATTATATATAAGAAGCTGCATTTTTTATTGCAAAAATATGCAGATTTCCTGCTTTTTTTTCGTAAAAATATACACATAACCCATCTTTACCCCAATAAAAATCATCATCATCGCAAGATAACATCTTTTTATGTCAACCTCAGGATCAGAGAAAATTAATAATATTGCCGTGGCAAAATCAAGTCATTCAGATACCGAATCTGTTGCCAGATCTGTCCAAGAAGTTTACTCCGATAATGACTATGTCACTTTAGGTCCACATACTTACAAACGTTCCGATTTATTAAATGTACTATCTCCACAAAGAAACGAAAATTCTTTTTATAATTATTCTCAAGAGCCTCGTCATAGAAGATTAGCTAATCCTGTGCCGTTAGGTTTAGCATCCTTCTCCCTATCATGTCTTACATTATCGTTGGTTAATGCCAATGTCCGTGGTGTTACTAATCTTAAATTTTTGATTAGTTTATTCATGTTCTTCGGTGGTGCTATTGAATTATTTGCTGGTTTATTATGTTTCGTGGTAAATGATACTTTTGCTATGACTGTCTTCAGTTCCTTTGGTGGGTTTTGGATCTCATGGGGTTGTATTAATACTGATCAATTCCATTCTATATCAGGTTATGGTGATGATGCTACCATGTTAAATAACATTTCAGGGTTTTTCCTTGCTGGTTGGACTGTTTTCACATTTTTGATGTTAATGTGTACTTTAAAGAGTTCGTGGGGTTTATTTTTATTGCTATTATTCTTAGATTTAACTTTCTTACTTCTATCAATCGGTTGTTTTATCGACAATAATAATGTTAAAATGGCAGGTGGTTATTTCGGTATCTTATCGTCCTGTTGTGGTTGGTATTCGCTATATTGTGCTGTCGTAACTCCAGAAAATTCGTACTTCAATTTGAATGCCGCTATGATGCCATATGCTCCTGTATAATTTTTTTATTTAAGTATTGTAATAATAAACCCTAATAGTAATCATAATAATAATATTATTAAAATTAATATTTACTTCGCATATATAATAAGCATTATTTACATATCACGCGAAACCCAAAAAAGATAACTGCGTATACACAAGCGACACTACCGATAATGTCAGATAGTCTATATAAGCAGATCTCAAATTTCATTGAAACGCATTCTCAGCCCTACGGTGAGGACCCATCGATTCCAGATGAGATCCGGGCATTGGTTTGCAAAAAATCTTCAAGGGTCGCAACTGATATCATAACGAATAAAATATATGAACTGGAACTACAATGGAAATTAAAACAACTACATCAATTGAATCGAATTGTAGGTGATATTCCTAAATACACTATCGGTACCGAAATCACGAACGCTAATGCAAATACTGGTTTAAACTTGAATAATTTAATACAAGATATTTACAAGCTACCACAAATTTCTTTACGTGATTCGCATCGTGATGATGACCATGATGAAAATGATATTAGATTAGTTAAAGAGTACGGTAATATTCGAAATACATTGATCGAGCAATGTGATGCAATTATTGTAGGTCAGCGGAAGTTAAGCGAGATAGAAGAACAAGTAAACTTGGTAGATCACTTAGAGAAAGATATTGATGGTGATTTGGGTGATTATTTAAATAAATTCTTTCGTGATTTAGTTAATGGATTACAAGAATTAACCTACGTCTTAGAAAAAATTGCCAAAGCATCTGATACTACAGAGGAGAAAAGAGAAAAAGTTTTAAATATTCTTAATGAGTTAAAGGATTAAAAGAGAGAAAAAAATTTAATATGTGTTTATTATTATATATTTAGGATATTTTTTTAAATAAATTTTTATTTAATCGAATAAACCGAAACCCATATCATCATCAGATTCTTCCTTAGCTTCTTCAGCTTCTTCTTCAGCAGCGGCTTCACCGGCAGCAGCACCAGTAGAGGCACCACCGACAGCAGCAGAAGCACCACCAGCTGGGACATTAGCGAATTTCTTAGAACCTTCAGCGATGATTTCATCTAAAGAACCCTTACCTTCTAAAGAAGATAATAATTCGTTGATTCTAGATTCATCAGCTTCAATACCAACAGATTCAATAACTGATTTAATTTCAGCAGCAGATGGGGTAGCGTTACCACCTTGAACTAATAATAAATAAGCGGCTAAGTACTTCATTTTCTTCTTCTTTATCTTATGAAATAATCAATTTAAGCAATCAAAAGCAGACTATTCCTTAGAGATATTATTTCTTATTAATTAAACAAAATAATATTGAAGTGAAATATGAAAACTATATATTATTCTATTAATCTCAATAGTATTCTTGAAAAATTTCAAAAAATCTTGAAAAATTAAAAAAAAATGCTTGTATCATTTAGTACGTTTAGTTACAGAATATTTTATATGTTGTGAATTTATTGGTCCGATCAAGTACTTCCCAACTGTCCAAACGAGTACTTCCCAATGGTCGAGATAATATTTTTCAATTTTGATGAATGACTCAGTTAAGAAGAAAAAAAAAAGATATATAGTAAGTAAGTCATTGGATTATTTAATGAACCCTGTAAATGATCGTTTCGAATAGGTTCTTGTCTTTGGGAAAGGAAAGCATCACAGCATGGCCGATAATTCAAATATAACAACACAAAACTCTCCTTTAAAAGATTTGGTTAATGGATCCATTGCTGGTGCTTTCGGTAAAATTATTGAATATCCATTTGATACCGTGAAAGTGAGATTGCAAACACAAGGATCACATATATTTCCAACAACTTGGTCGTGTATCAAATATACATACCATAATGAAGGTATCTTAAGAGGATTTTTTCAAGGTATAAGTTCACCAATCTTTGGTGCATCATTAGAGAATGCAACTTTATTTGTCTCTTATAATCAAACTGCGAAATTTCTTAATAGAAATTTTGAAAATATAACAGAATTACAAAATATTTTAGTCTCTGGTGCTGTTGCAGGTTCATGTGCAAGTTTTGTTCTAACTCCCGTAGAATTAATTAAATGTAAATTACAAATAGCCAATTTAAAAGGTAGTATAACGGAAGCAGAGACCAAAGTCATACCGACAATTATGTCTGTTCTTAAAGAACGTGGTGTTTTAGGTTTATGGCAAGGTCAATCTGGTACGTTTATTAGAGAGTCGTTTGGTGGTGTTGCATGGTTTTCAACTTATGAAATTATGAAGAAAATGTTGAGGGAAAGGCATCCAAATGAGGATAATAAGACTTGGGAATTACTAGTTAGTGGTGGTAGTGCAGGTTTAGCATTTAATGCCAGTATTTTCCCTGCTGATACAATTAAATCTATCATGCAAACGGAAAGAATAGCATTCATAGATTCAATAAAGAAAATTTTCTCAAAGCATGGTATCTCAGGTTTCTACCGTGGTTTAGGTATTACTTTAATAAGAGCAGTACCTGCTAACGCTGCAGTATTTTACACATATGAGACATTATCCAAAATGTAAATATAACATCTTTTGCATATATATATATATAGACTTTATTGATAGATTTATTTTATTTATTTATTTATTTTTTAACTTGTGCATAAAACTAGAGGAAATATTTAAAAGGGCGAGCAAATAAAACGATATCACCCTTTTGAAAAGATTCATTGTTTTAAGCAACTTACAATAACCTAACAAAATAAGCAGCAATTATGGAGTTTAGAACGTTTCAAAACGTTGGGTATGTAGTACTACGAATTTGACATATTTAGCAAGTAACTAACTTTCTTAAATTAGGAAAAATATCTTATACGTATCAGTTATTGGTATAACATCAATCTACATAGCCAAAACAATTATTCATAGAAGAAGAGCTGATCAATTCAAACCAACAGCAAAGATTGGTGATGGTTTTGCTAGTGAGAAAGAAAAAGATGATTACTACTCAAATTTAGCAAAAGTTAAACCTGGGTTCCCTATACCAAAGGATGTCGTTGATTATGAAAACGATAATGGTGTCCATCATGGTGGAAGGAAAAGTCAGTATGAGGGATCTGGCTTAAGTGCTGCATCAAGGAAAAGAGGTGATAAATTAGGATTCCTTGATAGAAGAAGAAACGAATAGTGTGATTTAACGAAAGTATACTAACAATTCAATTGCTTGTACATAAAAAATAATAAGAATAAAAGATAACTATACTTATATATACTATTACATAGACATAAACCTGATAATAAACAACCTTATTTATTATTCAATTGTTTATTTTTTTTCTTCGAAGTAATCGGCCATTTCCTTGTCTAAATCTTCTAAACTCTTTTTAGCTGGCTTTTCCCTCTTTTGTTGACGAGTTTTCTTGGCAATAGCAGTTTTTCTGTTTGGACCTTTAACTCTTTGGTTGTTGTTGTTATTGTTATTTCTAGCAACATTTCTACCACTGTTGTTGTTGTTGTTGTTATTGTTATTTCTAGCAACATTTCTACCACTGTTGTTGTTGTTGTTGTTGTTACCTCTAACTGGTAGGGCACTGATTCTTTGAGATAAATCTTGAACTGGTTTAGTTGGATCAACAATTAAATTTAACTTTAATGTAGATCTACCACCATCAATAGGAGCACCATTGAATTTGTTAACAGCCTTTCTAGCTTGTTCACTACTCTTGAAGGTAATGTTAGCCATACCAGTAGATTGACCTCTTTCATTATAACTTAATAAAACACCTTGGACACCACCGACTTGAGAACTGAAAAATTCCTAAAATAAAAGACAAAAAAAAAAATTTATATAAATATGTTAGTTTCATAATTCATCCATGAATTTTTGATAGCATTGTCTGATTAATCATTGGAAATAATTAAACCAAAAAATCGATTTTTCAATAACTGAGATATATCTCAATTTGCAAGTTATAACTTTTCTTTGGTAACTTTTCATTAGGCACAGGTTATACTTTTTTTTCTGAAACTTTTTCTACTGCACGATATGACGATATTTGTTTTTCTTTCTTCATAAAGAAGAATAGAGTGGAAGATTCCTCCCTCATGAAAGATAACAAAACTAATTGCTCCTTCTGAATCAATGACTCTATACCTTTTTCGCTATCCAAATATTGATAAAAGGATGAAAAAGGAAAACAAAATATATGATAAAACGACGATCGTGGAATATAATCAAGGACTGTTTTTTCATCCATTAATATATTCGAAAAGTAAAAAAAAACAAAAAGCTCACCTAGTAATGCCCAGGTTAGCAAAGAAAAAGAAATAAGAAATTTCAATGCAATAAAATTGAATTTTGGAAAAAAAAAATGAAGGATTACTTGAATCTATCATGCATCCCAATAGCTCCATCCTTCTTAATAAAAATAAAAAAAGGGAAAGTAAAATATCAAAATAACGATTTTGCTCAGCTTATAATGATATCCAATGATTTTTTGTAGACAACAAATCTAAGGACTCCAAAAGAAAGAATTGATACATGTATCCACACATAATATCAATAGTCTTACTTTTGACAAAAAAAAAGTCCATAACTATTTACTCAAAGGAAATAGTTGACACATACTCTAACGGCATCTTGTTTAATATCTCTTGGAAGACCTTCAACGTTAACTTTAGTTTGACCAGATACGGAATTTAGAATTCTAGAGACTCTAGAAACAGCATTAATTGGAGCTCTTGGTTGTCTAATTCTGGCCCTATTAATTGGTTGACGACGGTTAACGTTGACTTGCTTGGAGACTCTTCTTGGACCAGTAGCTGTACGACCACCACGAGTACCACGGGTAGCTCTGTTTGGTCTCTTACCAATAATTTCATCTAAGGATTTATCTAAGTTAGCAGACATTTTTGTTGTAATAGTTTATTTGTTTTTGTGAGGGAAACAAAAATTTGAAGTTGTTTATATTTAGCTTAACTAAAAACTATGTGGGGAGAAAGTAATACAAAATAGCGGTATTAAGTAGTCTTAAGAAAGTCAGACAGACATTTTCAAAATCGTTCACTTTATATAGTTTTTTTTTTCTCGCCACCGCTTCTTGTTGTTGTTTTTTTAACCAGCATGATTATTTTTCATCTCGTATAAAACGAGTCATCATAGTAATAATAACGATAATGAATATTATATTATATTATTATTATATTTCATACATAAGATTATACACTATTAAAAAGTGGTTGTTATTTATTTTTTAACCTTGGCAGCCTCTACCATATGCTTTAATTGTTGGGGATAATCCAATACATCTAATTTTACTTCGACAAATTCAATTTTGTTACGTTGTTTTTCATTCTTTAATTGCTTTAATTTCAATGCTAGTTTTGATGGCGTTTCGATAACTGAATTCTTCGTTAAAGTGTTATCGAAATCACCAAACGCTTCAAACAATTTTGTCCATTTCCATGGCATAATATCGTTATACGATCTTGTAGGACCTAGGATAGCTCTTTCAATAGTATAACCGTTGTTATTCCATAACATTATTTCAATTGGAATTTGGAAACGAATCATTGATGTCATTTCTTGAACTGTCATTTGTGCAGCACCATCACCTTCAAATAAGATAAGTCTTGGTATGTAATCATTTGGAATTGATGATTTATCAGTGATATGATGACGTGGGAAATCTTGCATGGCAATACCAACACCAACTGAAGCAGGTAAAGCCATACCAATAGACAAGAAGAATCCTTGAGATATATATCTGAATTGATTTGGTAGGACAAAATCACGAACAGCAAATTGGAAAGAACCTGTTTCACATACTAAAACGTCACCGGGGTTAAAATATTCTGGAATAGTTTTTTGTAAATAATTTTGTGTAATTTTATCCATAGGATCATTTTCTGGGAAATTTAATTCAATTGGGTTAAATGCCTTGACAGTTGGATCATATTCAAATCTTAAAGTTGTAACATCAATTTTCTTCAAAATATGTTTTAAAATGAAGACAAAATTAACATCTTTTATCAAATTTTCAACTTTCGTAGTTGTATCGAAAAATCTAATATAAGTTGGATGAAATTCAATTAATTTAGCACCTTTTTTGTAATTAAAAGTATAATGCCCATGATTAATCTCATTAATGTCAATACCAAAATTTAAAATTAAATCACATTGTAAAAATCTGTCGATAACGACTTGGGCACCCTCAGTACCATTATATAACCCCATATAAGATGGATTGGATTCATTAATTATTGATTTACCATTGAAAGTCGAAAAATTCCAAATATTAGTCTTATCAATAAATTTATTTAACATTTCAGAAGCACCAAATCTATCTGTTAAAACATCGCCAATAATAGCTGGTGTCCTACTCTCATAAATTGCATTTAATACCATGTCACCTAGATCATTGAGCTGTGCCAGTGGTGGATATGCCAGACAATCCTCCATTGAAATTCTTGGTTTATTTATTAAATTATTAATATCAACAGTCATATTTGGAAAATCTGCTGGTACAAAGATATAACCTGGTTTAGAATATTTATAGATATCAGAGATGACCTTATCAACTTGATCACATGCTGTATTAATATCTTCTAAATACTCAGCAGAACAACAAATTTTTTCGTTAACCATTTCATAATATATTTTATGATTTGGACCTTTGAAATTTGAATCATGTAATTGTGGAACTAAATGATGCAAATTATTCTGTTTAAATTCTTTATTCCTTGAATCAACAGAACGTGCAACCCCAACGATATTTAATACTTTGACATTTTCTGCAAATGATCCAGCAATACCATTCATAGAGCTTAATTCACCTACACCATAAGTGGTTATCAAACATCCAATTTTGTTTGAATAACGAGAATAACCATCTGCAGCATATGCAGCATTTAATTCGTTACAATTACCTATCCATCTAAGGCCCTGTTCTTCTAAAGAAGGTTCATAAAGATATTCCAAGAGTGGTAAATTAAAATCACCGGGAACACCAAATATCGATTTAGTGCCTGTAGTTAAGACCCTTTGAAATAAGTATTGACCAAAAGGTATTTGTTTCGAGCCATTTAGACTTTGATATATATTTTCATGCGACTGAATATCGTGTGTAACAGGAGACATCTTTGTTATTACTATTTGGGTTTTGTTATAAAGAGCCGACAAAGAAAAAAAGATATGCAAGCTACTCCAATGACTTATCTTTTACTCATTTATATATACACTTTCTTTTGTAGTTTCATGACTTTTAAAGTCACACTTCGGTATTATCTTTCTTGACACAGAATTGATATTTTGATCTAACCGTTAATAACCGAAGCTATTTGAGGAGAGAAATCTCGGATAGTCTCGGTAAAAACCGGTTAGTCAAACCCTAACCTTTAACCCTAACCTATGATTCTAATAAAGGGAAGTTAACCGAAAAATTGAAGGATTTAATATTCTTGGTATAGAGAATTGGATAGGAAGATAATATAGGAATTAAACTTAAGTATGGTCGGGAAATTAAGTGGACTACAGAAGGAGGTTATCCATCTGTATAGGTCGTATATAAGAATGGCTCATTCAAAACCTATTGAAAATCAACCTCATTTCTTAAACTACATTCATGAGGAGTTCGGTAAATATAGAGATTTGCCAAGAAAGGATTTTACCACCATTGAATACTTGTTACGTGTGGGTAAAAGACGTTTACAAATGTATTCACAAGCTGAGTTAAAAGATATTCACTAAGTCTTTCCTGTTAATAATATAATGTCTATACTTATACATATCTATATTCTAAATAATGACTCTATACGTAAAGAGAAATTCAATGATATAATTACGTTCTTTCATATCTGATATATCCTTTTCTCCATTAATATCTTGCATTAAACCCGGTGCGAAAACTACCGATAAATTATGCAAGCTCATTAAATTCCAATCTTTCCATTTCGCTATGTTATTAACATGAACAATTAATGCTTTCAATAAATCTATATGTTCTTTGGGTGACTGCTGTACTAATATATCACGCATACGGTTATT
The DNA here is from genome assembly GCA_030571655.1 of Jamesozyma lodderae. Lineage (NCBI taxonomy): Eukaryota > Fungi > Ascomycota > Saccharomycetes > Saccharomycetales > Saccharomycetaceae > Jamesozyma > Jamesozyma lodderae. The sequence goes on along the minus strand of JAJLYF010000088.1, from coordinate 24,353 downwards.
GACGAGATTAAATAAGTTTTCGTTATTACGGATATCTGTAATTGTAGTAGATAATAGATTTTGATCTCTGATGAGTGCAATTAGTTCATCATATACGTTATAGCTAACTACAGGTATCTCTAAACGTCTCAAAAATCTTTTCAATAAGTTACTAACAACATTGATATCAATACGATCATCAAATTTAAAATCAGAAAGTGGGCTCTCATTTGATCTTTGATATATTATATTTTCAATATTTTCAATTTGTGATTGAGATCCAGATTTTCTATATATACCTTCTGTCTGTAACCTTTCATTTGATGATTCGATGAATTGGATACATCTAGTGACAATATTCGGTACTTCAGTATTTTCTAGTTTACATTCTTTCACTAGTGTTATGGTTTGTTGTAACGAATTGGAACTTGAATTAGCTCTGTTTTTCGGGTATGCTCCTGGTGATAATGATGGAAGGGATACTGGTTGTGGAGATGATATTCTTAGTGTATTAGGAGTACTATTGTATAAACTACTGTTATTATTATTACTATTATTGTTATTATTGCTATTGGATATGTTTGTGGTCTCTGAATCATTACTTGAGTTCAATGAAGCCGACGGTGACTCCTTCATAAAATGATGTGAGTTCGAATGACTATTAGTTTGATCTTTACCAAAAAGTTTCCAAAACTTTGGCTTCGAAGCAGATGTTGGATGTGCATTCACAGAAGGTGGAGGAGTTATTGAAGATGTATTTTGTGAGTATAAAATAGTTTGTGATCCAACATTATTCCCGTAATCAAACGATGCCTTCAAATTATTTAAACTTTCATCATTGAAATCATTAGCTAATTTATCTCTTGATGCCTTCAAGAAATCAATTTCTTGAATCAGATTATTCTTGTATAGTTTTAAATTTTCAATATCAGTAGTTAACTGTTGTTTTGTAGTCTCTAATCCACCTAAATCTAATTTCAATTTTCTTAACTTCAATTCTGTCCTCAATGTATCTCTCTCAATTAAGGTATTATAATCATCTCTTTTACCGCCTGAGTCACGATTCTCTGAACTTGGATTTCTTGAACCGAGATTCTCGTTATGGTTTGCATGAGAGTCGTCCAATGCTGTTTGCCAACTTATTGATCGATAATGTGAATTGACTGTTTTCATTGACCCCATATCATCATGAAGATCTTCTACACCGGGTTTATTACCACGAATTTTTTTTGAACCTAGGGAAGTTGGTAAAGGAGGCACATCCGTCTTCGTACTATTTGGGTATCTATTGAATGCAGGCGTATTATCCAGTGGGGGGGTCCTAAACATTGCTACATTAGAATTCGAATGCTGTTTATTATGTGATGGTGGCGCACTATTTGATATCGACGAAATGGAGCTTTTTGAGCGTCTGTGTGAATTCAGAGGAGTTAGAGTTTCCTCATTTGTAACAATACTTTTCGTAAAAGGATTTGATAATTCTATATTATGATGATGATCGTATATTATAGTATCACTTTTACCTCTGAATGTATTTTTTTTGGATTTTGTTGTTCTTTCACCTAAATTGGAATTCGATTTAACACCCCAACCAGAAAAGGTATCATTAATGGTTGTTGAATTCAATAAGTTTTCTGAATCCAATACTTCTTCTGGAACTGTTGGTGAACTTCCTTTTGTTGTGTCTGTATTTTTACTTTTAAAATTATGAAAAAAATTTTTAGATTTTAATGAAAACGATCTACCTATTCTTTTATTATGTGTCGATGAGTTCATAGACATATTGTTTTTCTTATTTGGTAATGTTTGATGACTAATGGCACTATTGGAAAAGGATTTTTGGAAGGAATCTTTTAATTTGGTATTACTCGAGCTTTTGACTAAGGAAGATGATGATGGTGGAGTCATGTTTACCTTCATAGTTGGCGTGTTCATGTATGTCATATTTGGTATGGTTTCATTTTTAAAAATTGGTAAATTCAATGCTAACCCTTGATTGATAGACTTAGGCTCTATTGTGCTCTCAGTGTTGGCTGTTGACATTGGACTGTTCAATGGGGATACATTTCTAGGGGCTGAGTTCATAAAATTTGGTGTTTTAGTACGCTGAAGCTGATTATGGTTATGATAATCATCTTGAATTACCATACTATTATCTATACTTGTAGACATCGAAATTGAATCGCTATCAATTTGCTGATAATTTTCTATAAGAGCCGTTTCAGATAATTTACTTTCAGTTCCATTAACAGGTGTCACATTTAAGTGATTGTTGTCATTATTATCATTTTCATCATCTGTTGAGAATTCATCGTTATTGAGAGTTGCATTCAGCATATCGTCAATCGAAACATTCCTTGTGTGAGTGCCTTTGGCATTATCGTCATCCTGATCCGGCTGAGCAATTTTTTTAGTATTTGAATCCACGTCAGCACTTTTTTTAATTTTTAATCTGCTTGATGACCTTCTGGGTACCCCATTATTACTATCATGCTGGGCTGAAAGCTTCCGCTTATCTAAAAGACGTTGATGACAGTTAATACAAAAGATACCCTTTTTCGTCTTGGCATATTTTAAATCTGTAATTTTTTCGTTACATTTCGAACATTTGAAGCAGTCAGGACAGTAGGCTTCATTATTAGATAAGATAATCGCTAGGTCATTAATCTTTTTCCCACATTTGATACATGAATCCGAACAATCCGAACAAATCAAAGTACCATTATCTAATGCTAATATTTTTTTATGAGTCTGTACTGGAGACTGAGGATCCTTTGGAATAAGCGATTTTTTACATTTATAACAGTGGAAACAGTGAGCATGATATTCAAAATTATTGATATTATAAAAATTTCCCGAAACTATCTTTTCATGACAGTTTGTACATGTAGGTGGATAATCCTTATCCAAACTCTTCCTGGTCGACATTGGATAGCGTATTCTCTTGTTATATTGGGTATAGAATCAGTTTAAAAAGGTTTACTGATAGAGCATCAACCACAGGATTCAACAGGGTATATTTATCTGTTACCAAACTTTAAAATAATCACATAAATATGATTACTTAAACGAATGTCGATCAGTTTAAGCTGAAACTAAACCAGTTTTTGGTTTTCCGTTCTATAATTAGCACGTTTGCATCGTTCGTTACGAGGCGTTAAACTCGCTAACATGAAAATTATTCTGTTTAAGACAAAAGTGATATTATATTGTACTTTAAAGAGAGCTGTAATAAGAGTCACCAGAGCTATCTATCCACATAAAATGTCTGCTGCAGCAACATCCTCACAAACTGAAAACACTAGTGTGTCCACGCAATTTTTATCGGATATTATTGGCAAGCCAGTCAATGTTAAATTGCATTCCGGTATGCTGTATAAGGGTCAATTAGAATCTATAGATGGTTTCATGAATATTGCTCTGTCGAGTGCTACTGAACATTACGAAAATGAAAACAACGGATTAATTAATACATATAATACGGATGTGTTTCTAAGAGGTACCCAGGTAATGTACATTAGCGAGTAAAATATATATATATATATACATATACATAAATATCATCCAAGCATCATAAAAAAATATCTATTTTATTTGATCTTTTGTTATTATATCTATTTTTTTGTTGTTTAACTTATATTTAAAAAGAATATATAGGGAATTGCATCGTGAAAACAGAAAGTGGAATATCAGTGACTCTCTGCGGATTCACCTTTATGATGTCTCAAGTGCATGTAGTATTCCATAGAGTATCCCAATGCAGCAATACCAAATACAAGGTGTAATAATGGCTTTCCACTAGCATTATTACCATCAAAATATTTAGCCTTGTACCAATTAATCAAGCCACCTTTACTAGTACTGGTAGCACTGCCTTGAGGCAAAGCTTTGTAGAAATTAACCATGTTGGCAACTCTTTTAGCATTTGGAGCTGAGCCTAACTGTTTGGCCGAAACCACCTTTGGTGGTATTAATGTAGATAATCCGCGTCTAAATAACATAATATCAATCTATTATTCTAGTTGGTATAGATATATTTCACGGCCCCTTTTCAACCTCTAAAAGTCATTTGTTATAAATATAAATACATAATTTATTTTCTCTTTACTTTAACGGAGTAAAGCTTTAGTTTTTTGTCGTTCACCGCGATTGCGACAGGATGCGTTTCTTTACAATCATTGGTTGAGTCGAGTAATATATATTAAATACATGTTTTGATAGTTTGTATGTTCAAGTACTTGAGTCTTGGTTTATGTAAGGGACTGCCATTAGCAATCTCACATTCGTTGATTTTTTCCCAGTCCTGCCATGTGGTATGAGGGATTTGGCTGATATCGACGCCCTTGTTTCGAGGTTCCAATACCTTTAGATCCTTCAAGATCTCTTCAGCAACGGCAAAGGAATCTTCCATTGTAGTGGCAATGACACCTTGACTACCTCTTCTTATCCAACCAGATCCGTATAATCGCGGTATGATCTCGTTGTCCGTGTTCAATACACGTCCTTTAATGTTAGCAATATGATCTCTGTCAAATTTGATCTGCAAGTCATCAAATCCAGGTAAAGGTTCTCCTTTGTAGCCTAATGATGTAATTAAAAGGTCCATGTCATACGTATGAATATGTTCATTATCCTTGGACAAATTGACTAATTTGTTGTCCTTGGTCAATACGTTGTCGCATACTGTCAACGATTTAATTGAATTTGTCCTCGAGTCTTTGTTAATCTTAAGTGGAGTCTTCAAATAGTCAAATTCCCAATGTTTCTTGCTTTCATCTCTTGAAATAACTGGTTTAAATTTTTTATAATTTTTTTTGCTTCTTTCATCAAATGGTTTCATGTACTCTGTACACATCTCAATTCGTCTCTTCATTGCACGATCAAATGTTTCTGATTGTTCTGGACTGTTAAAAAAGCTAGTATTCATTTTACCATAAATACCAAACTTTTCCAATTCCCATAATTCTCTTAATTCTTTATTAGTAAACTTAGAATGAACAAAATCCCTCCTACCCAATATCTTGATATTTTCTATGGGCGCTTCTCTTAGTTTATTTAATGCGATATCTGAAATATCGGTATTTAACCAGATATCATCGATTCGATTACTAATGAGTACCCTGGTAATATCAAGGGCAACATTACCATTACCAATAATTCCAACATTTTTGACTTTGCTCCAATTAAAATTTAAAAATTTGTCACTTAAAGCAACATCAAACTGTCCATTATACCAATTAACAAATTCCCTACTACTGAAGACACCTTTACAGTTTTCCTCATTTTCAATTCCTAATTTCTTGTCTCCATTACAACCATAACTAAACACTACTACATCTTCCTCATTACACAATTGTTTCAATCTTGAATTCTGTACTTGCACACCCCCAACAAATTGTAAATCTCGACATAACCCATTACTCATCTCTTTATATCCATGAAACATATCTGTAAATACATTTTCACAATTTTTCACCTCAGGATGATCTGGAGCTACGCCAAATCGACTTAGCCCAAACGGTACAGGGAACTTTTCCCATATCTTAATTCGAAAGGGTATATTAGCAGCTGTGGATTTTTTGATCAAATGATACGCAGTATAGAATCCAGATGGACCAGATCCAATAATGGATATATTCCTCGTCAAACTGCTCATTATATAGATATATTTTTTTTTGTATATTTTGTTTAGGTATTCTTGAAACTATATACTCGCTTAGTAATATCTATAAAGCCTTTTTATTTTTTCTTGTTGTTTGTGATAATAGTATTCAATGCGATTTCAATATGTTGAGGGAAAATTTCATCTGACTTATCAGTCTTAGAGAGTTCGCTAGCTTTGTCAAGAATCTGTCTCATGAGTTCCTGATATGTAATTGAAAGTAATTCGGTTTCTTGTTTATCAGGCGTAGCCATATTATCATTCGAATACGATGATAACTGGCTCGTTATATATTGTGAAAGCTTGTCGTTGGTCATTTAATATTTGGGTGCACACTTTAAACTAACCTTTCTTCTTTAGTCACACCTCTTCCTTTCCTTCCATTAGTTGATTAAAATAAAAAGTTTGTTTGTCTACTCGGAAACAAAACATTCAATCGATGGGATGTTCTTATCAAAAGAACATCCTCACTTACAACAACCGTTCATTAAACAACAATATCTTGGCATTGGGACTATTGAAAGTTTCCTGATACTTACAATATATATATAATAATATTTATCAAACTACTATTATGTGGAGTTAGCAGGGTAACCGCGGTTTCATCTTATATATATGAATTTATAGGCGGCTAATTTTACAGTATACTTGGATAACACTATCAGAATAACAAGAGAAACAAAATAAGTGATCATGATTTCTGGTATTTGGTCGTTTGATGAACCTGTTGGTACACCTTTGAACAAGCAACACGTTGCTCTACCAATTAATTACAAGTGCAATCAAGGGGAGAGAAATGTTAATGCAGAATTGATCTCTCATGACCATCTCTCATCTTTTGATTCATCTTTCCGTTCTTCTAAGTCAATTTCCTTTCCCTTTGATAGGACAGCTTTAAGTTATTCTTGTGGTACTGCCGTAACAACTTCAGACCATATAATTAATGAACTAGATGATTTTTTCTTTATGGATACTCCAAAACCTGTTAACAGAGAAAATAACCTAAGTTACAATAAATGTGTTACAAAGTCTCTATATTGTCGTCAACAGTCAGTGTTACCTCAAATTGATATTCCTGATGGGTCCCAATTTTTTGTCATCAAATCGTGCAGTTTAGAGCATATAAAAAGATCATACATATATAAAATTTGGTCCTCAACACATTTTGGTAACAAAAAACTGTCATTTGCATATAACAATTTGAAACCTGGATCCAAGATTTACTTATTCTTTTCAGTCAATGGATCAGGCAGATTTTGTGGGGTTGCGGAGATGACATCCAACTTAAGAAAAGATTTAGATACGAGTATCTGGGAAAATAATACCAAATATGGAGATGCATTCAGAGTCGAGTGGCTATTAATAAAAGATATGGAAAATAAGTTTTTCAGAAGGTTAACCATTCCTGACAATTTTAATAAGCCTGTGACTAATTCAAGAGACACACAACAAATACCATTTGAAATTGGTGTTAACATGTTACAAATATTTAACGCTGGAATGTGAAAAACTTTCCAATCACTTTCTCAGACGTTCATTCTTTAGTATTTTTTTTTTTTTTTTGGTCTTATAGTTCTTATATTCCTATTTTCATTTATTTAAATGAGTACGTATTGTGTTGTTATTAATGTATGAGTATGCAGATGGTAAAATAAAATAAATATAACATGATAACTATACAAGCCCATCATATAGGTTCAAGGCCCCGATAATAGATGGATCGACTTTAGAACCTTCCCTAAATTCATCTAACGTGATGTAACCATCTTCATCTTTATCCATTAATTTAAAGATTTTCTTGACACGTAATTCTGGTGTTGCCTCATCATCACTTAACTTCACCATTGATCCCATCATTTTATAAACACTACTAACTATCGTGAGCATCTCATCGTACGTTATGTATCCATCACGGTTTAAATCATAAAGTTGAAAAGCCCATACCAATTTCTCCTCTAATGTTCCCCTCGATGTAGTACTTAACACAACAATAAATTCTTGAAACGAAATAGATCCGTTATCATCCTTATCAAATACGGAAAATAGATGATTGGCAAAGTCTTCAGGTGATCCAAATGGGAAGAATTGTTTATATATCTTGACAAAATCATCACGGGTAAGAAACCCATTTGGACAATCTCTTAAGAAGCCTTTATGCCACTGTTGAATTTCTCGACGATCAAAATATGTCGATTGCTTGAGACTCGTTAAGTCATCCTTTGATAGTTTCGACGTTTTAGCACCCATTGGATATAGTTTTGTGTATGTGTATGTGTTGACGTTGACGTTTTATTTGCTTGCGCTTTAATAGATATGTATATGCAGAATAGGAACCTGATTTTGTACTGAAAAAATGGTATGCTGGTCCCTAAGAAAGGTGAACAGTAGTAGAGAAAAGGTTTCGAATGTGAATAATGTATGTACTATTCGATTAAAAGCATGTATTACTTGTTTGCAGCTGTTTCTGTATTTTCAACACTTTTTTGTTTTTCACGATTCATTAAAATGGAAGTATTGACTATAAACAATCCCTGATAGTGTAGAGCTTTACTTGTAGTAATTATATACTCATTCATGTTATATGCATATATATGTATGGCTGGAATACCTTTTAATTTCTTATATTTTGAATATATGTGTTTAGATAACTATCCTTTGGATAACGCTTAATGTGATAATCTATCACTTTTCTATCCTGGTAGATGCTGTTATCTAAAGAAGTCTTTCGTAATCCAATTTCTCTAACAAATGTATTCAACAATGACCTCTCCATGTTTTTATGATCATCTCCACATGATTCCCACCAGAATCCACCAGCTAAATTCATTCTCTTAATATATTTTGCCTTCTCTTGAACAGACTTCACATTATCGTAGCCAACAAAAGTCTTGGTCTTATGATCAAAACAAAATGCTGATACATAATTTGGATCATACTCTTCTTTTGAATTCTCGACAGGTAATTGATTATAGAGCCACATTCCGGGTTCTCCTTCTGATGCACCGCCAACACCTTTGAATGGTTTATTGATAAAGATGGTATCACTACTTTTAACATCCTTAACATTGGTAAATCCTCTCCCATAAGCGGCCATACCCAATACAACCTTTGTTGAGTTTATTCCAATCTTGTCAACCATAAATTTAATTGCTGAGTCACCATTTAAGCCTTCGTCTGAAGAAGGGTCATAACTACCATGCTTATATTGCGCACTAAATTCAGAATTTAATTTGCCATCGTATAAATTTGAATGGTAACCAGTTCTCTCTGACCAATCGCCATAGTAATCATATGTCATCATATTCCAGTAATTGACAAAAAGATCCATTTCCTTTAATGGTAGTATTTTTAATTTCTCGCTGAAAGCAGGTGTAGCAACTGATAAATGAAACCTTGATTTATGGTTACCAAAAATAGAATCTTCTAAATCGTTCATCTTGGAGCGAATCCCTTTGGCCATATTCAAATACATATATGGTTCTTTACCGTCATCTTCTGGGAATTCCCAATCCAAATCGATACCATCAAAGCCATAACGAAACATTGTATCGACACAAGACTCAATGAAATTGTTAAGCTTAGTTTTGTCTTTTACCATTTTGGGGAAGGCTTCCCTATTAGACCAACCACCGACAGCCATAATCACTTTGAAACCTCGTTCAACTTTCATATGAAATAGCTCACCTATACATCCCCTTGGCACACCACTTGGCCTTTGCTTATGTGATTCTTCATAAGTGTCCATTTGGAAATCTGACCACTCATCACTTGATTTCAATTTCCCAGTCTTGGCATCAATAACAAAAAATGAATAGTAAATATGTGTTACCTTTTGAACATCAATGTCATGTGGAAAATGTAGTCTGGGTTCGTATGGCGACCAATTGGAATAATACAAAGCAGTAATAAAGTCTTTATCTATTGATTTTGCGGGTACTTCTTTTCTCATCTGTTGATGCCCGTTGTTTGTAAGGGGAGGTTGCATTTCATCCTTGGATGGGAATAGGGTGTTCAAGCACATTTTGAATATAATAAAACTTGAAACTCCTAATAGGATAACTAAGTAAAATGACCGATTCTTCATTAAAACATTGTGGCTTGGTTATATTCCATTTTTAATCTTAAGTCAGTTTTTTTATGTGATCGTTTTTGTTGTGATATGACGCAAAATAGAAGAATATTTATATTTCTGGCCTCGAGATATCATTTGCAAAAGAAATTAGTTCGAACTGTAGTATAGAGAGTATCTTGCAGGAATGAGAAAGCATAATAATTGATTTGGTATTTAAGTTGAAGAATCATGTAATACATAACAAGATATATTACATAATTTTATAAAAACCACATCTAGAGGAAAATACTTTATTCTTACTTCTTTTCTTTACGAACAGCACAGCCAAATTGGTAAATAATGATATTTTCTAAATCCCAGATACCTTCTTTTGCGAATATATCACCATGGACAATTTTCAAAGCCTCCTCCTTTGTTTCAGCGACTAGTTGTAAATGAGAGCCAGCAAAAGTACGTTCACCACCTGGAGTGGTTGGTTCGTTGTAAATTGCCCCAGCACAAACCATTTTTCCTTGTTCTACCAATGGAGGGATTCCAGCCAAATGTTGTGGTCTGAACTTCGATCTATCAGAACCTGGCTTATCATAAACAATAACACACCATTCAACCATTTTTTAAATTTATAAATTGTATTTTAACTTGAATCAACTATATTAATGGGGCTCAATTGAGTTATATTTTTATTTAGTAAGACTAAATTAGTAGAGTTAAGTAATATTAAAGGGGGGATCTATATATATTCTACAAGTTGAAATTGTTCAAATCTTATGTTCGCATTGTGCGCATTTGCTCGCCTAAGCAATTATTCGAGATCTGACAGGTAAAATGACAGTTAAGCCAATACTTGAGCAAGAAAATGGAACGTGAAATATTTGATAATTGTTCTTGATCAGTTAATGTTGCGCGAGCTTAATTTTTAATTATTTTATGCTTCTACCTATCGTTACGTTATAATCAGATCGTACTCTCTTTGCTAAATATTGAAGTAATTCTACTTGTTGAAATTTTCACAAGCACTCTTAAATGAGGAATTATATAGCATACATACTATCTTAAAGTAGAGCTGTGTTTATATTTGTGTTAAAATCTGATGAGATTATCTTTCGACTAATTTTCCATCTCAAGAAAAATTTCAAGCAGAATTTGTCAACTCATCGATAAAGAAACAGTATCTTGACTTATTATATATACACTTTAAAAGGTGGTTAGCATCCCCTGTCAGCGTATCTGCTAATATGTCTGTAGATGATACTTTACAACAAATAACGAATGATACAAGTAAGTTAACCATATCACCACAAACTACCCAATCTCAATCTAGAAGGAAGGGGAAGAAGAAAGGTAAAAGTAGATATACAAAATGGAAAACAAGTGATCAAAATACAATTCCTTTCACCCATTTCCATCACAGAAGCTCTTACTACCTGCCTTATACACCTCCTGTACTTTTCAAGTCCTCCAAAGAGGTAGCATTATTTACAGATGGTCAATTATATACAGACAAAAACGAAAACTTTTCAGCTAAATTTACTCCCAATCTTCATGATGATGTTGCATCATTATCGTTACCAACCCTTTCAGGAGAACCTAGAATTTTGAAGAGTAAATATTTAGGAGCTGATTTATACACAGGTTATGAGAACTTTATACCGATGACCCGTGATCTATTGGATACTACAATTCCATGTTTTGAATACATAAAACATTTTAATGCTGAAGTAGGTCCTGCTTTTGGTAAAGATATGAAGTTTACTATTATATCAGCAAGACATCATATTGTAGATTTAACAATGGCTCTCTTTAACAGTCACAAGTCTGAGAATACGATAATAAACTGTACGTACACTAAGGGAAACACGTTGATATTTACTGAGCAGGTGAACGACTCCAAAAAGATGAATGAAGGAATATATTCTGGTGATATGAACATAAGAAAGTTATGCTTTTCGGGGTTTGCTTTGGAAGATCTATTGACTGAAAGTGAAAAATCGAAGAAGGCAGTTTTCTCTATAGTGGAAAATCAATTAACTGATCATATTAAATTATTACTCCGTTGTGAAATGGATGCATATAATCCTATTGGAAAGACGTATAGTGAGTTAAAATGTTATTCAAGACTTAAAATGAGCAATCCACACCATAGAAGAAAGTTATTGAAAACTTGGGTACAAACCAACGTTATACCGACTTCTGATATTTTAATTGGTATTAGAAGTCCATATAATGGTATCCTAGAAGATATTCAATGGTTTTCAAGAGATGCATTGTATAGAAAGTTCAATAATAAGAATTTACAAAGAAGTAATAATGACTTTAATTTTAATGCCAATATTGCCGCCGATTGGACAAGTCATTGTATCAAATCTATCTGCAAGCTTGTTGCAGCAAATCTGAACGATAAAGAGCTGGATAAGGTGCAACCTTTTCAAATACTGATTGATCAACAATTTAACATAAAGATTAAAAAGCTGAACGAAGTGCCTTCAAACGTCATTATACCAGACTTTCCTCTATAATCCTTACTTTCATAGATAATTATACAGCATTTCAATCTATATTTCTTAGTAGCATCTTTTCTCTCAATTCAATTAGTTTTTCATCTTCAGTAAAATCATACTTGATGTATTTCCATTGTTTTTGTTAGCGTTCCCACTAGAAGAAAATCAGCGTTAAAAAAATAATAGGGAATAAAGACTTTGGTCGATGCCCAAAGGTGTATTGAAGTTCTTAACGTTGAGTGCTATCGTTAGTTCTACAATACATTCTTCCTTTTTTGTTATAGTCACATGTGGATTTTAAGATACAGTTATGAGTTAGAAGATGGTAGCAGCAGGAACATATCGTGCTGCCTCAAACAGTCGAATAGTTACAGTATTGGTAGATCTAGCAAAAACCAATTGTATATAAAGAATGATAAAAGCATATCACGTCAGCATGTTTTGTTGAAATGGGAACTTAAGGTTGATAATAAGATTGTACTGGAAGTTGTAAACCAAGGCAAATTGACGGCCATTGGAGATAACTATTTAAAAACAGGTGAATCATATATGTTTACTGTTGGAAATACAAATCAAGAGCTAGTCATTAGCTTGGGTACGAAACCTGTTAATGTGATTGTCAAGTGGGAGAGGCTAATGTGGGATTTACCGACTGGTATAAACAAGTATAATAGAGTTTTGAATGACTTAGGTATCAATATAAGAACTACCTTAGATGATATACCGTCAATAAATGCTATTTTGGGTACTAAGACTATTAGTGAAGATAAATGGTATCGCTACTTTTTGGGCCTATTGAAGAAGGATTGTACAATATATGATTTGACGTTACTAGACGATTTATCAACAAGTGTGGGTGAGAAACATGATAACTTTGATACTATATGGGAAAGATTATTGAAATCCAAATATTATTTAATATATCCAGAATTTAAACCGAATTACGAAAATATTAGTAATTTCTTCTCTAAAATTACTACTTACCTCATAGATACAGATGATGAAACAATAAAAGCATATTTTGAAACTGCCATGAATCTAGTTACAGGTAAATTTCACATCTTTAAGGACATGGATGAATTTTGTGAATACGCAATAGCAAATCCTCCAAGTGAACATCGCTATATCATGATGTCATCTGTGCAGCATATGACATCTACCGATTGTAGAACATCACTGAGGGTGAGAAGTCCAGAAAGTGTAATATATGAATTATTAGAAGGAACTTATAGAAGTGGTGCTTCTGCATTTACTCTTCCAGATGATTTCTACGGTTTGAATGACCTTCAGCAAAATATTGTTTCGAGTCCAACCACTGACATAGAAAGTGATGCAATTGATGAATTAAGAGAAATATCACCTTTTGAAAATAGAACTAAGGTAGATGTTAGACCCCTGGAACTACCAGTAGAGGAGAATCCTGCCCCAATAAAAAGGCGGAGGTTGAATAGGCCAAAAGTGAAACCTCTTAGTAGCTTAAGTTTTTTTGCTGGTGGAACTTTTAATGAAGAGAAACCAAAGGAAGACAAACAAGGATATCTCAACAAAATAATTGAGGGGACTCCTGAAAACAATGTAACTAAGTCACCTCGCTCAGATAAGTTGATTGAATCACCACTTTCCAATAATACCGTTATATCATTAAGAGATAGTAATATAATTCAATCTCCTGTCGAAAATAATGTTATTGAATCTCCCGTGAACAATAATATTGTTATTTCTCCTCCTCCCCTAGAATTGAAAGGAAATAATTATAATAATGACAAAGAATCTGTTTCCATGAAGAACAAATCTGTTTCCTCATCAATAAATAAAGCCAATTCTGTAAACAATGGTGTAAATTCTCCAGTTTTGAAAAAGAATATCACAAAGGAAGTGTCTCCTCCAAAGGATGATGACATTGTACAAAAGAATAATCCTGGTGCTTCAAATAATAGTTTTACAAGAGGAACTACTAGACAATCCACTTTAGTGGAGGCTATACAATCAACGAAAACTAAAGAAAATGAAAGATTCAGAGACAAGATAGTTGAAGTTCAGCCTGATGAATTGACAGAAGATGCAATTAATGATTTTGCAGATCTTAACATCGAAGTCAATTCCAATTTGATAAGACACCAAGATACATTTACTACTGTCAATGATGATATAGCTTGGAAAGGTAGAAAGAATTTTAAAAAATTTATCAAGGTTTGGCCACATTCCAACGGTAATGATGACTCTATAAAAAACAGTGCATTTTTAATTACTAGAAATTATATCAAATTGAAACCTTTCGGTAGTAATGATAGCCAGTCTGGCCCAGGATTAAATGAAAACGATAGCATGGTACGTATTGAGGATAAATCTTTATTGGGTACTGTTGGTCGAAGTGAAGAAAGTAACGATATTCAATCTTCATCATATGGTTTAAATGTGAATGGGATTGGAGAGGACAAGAGTGATGATGATATAGATGGAGGTTCTTTTAATTTCAGCAGATCTGTCAGTGCAAATAATGGCTTATTTGTTGTTGATGATGAAGATTTAGATGACGAGATCGATGGAACAGCTCAGGTTATAGATGGGGCAGCAGATAATAATTACTTGAAAAGGAAGCGAATAGCAACTAAGAAGGAGTCTGTTGAGAATAAGCGACCAAGAGGTTCAAATATAGAAAGAGTATCGCCAAATACACTGAGAAGACAACCACGGAGGCCTATTATATATGGTGATATGGATGATTTATTTGGTAATAATAATGATAACAATGACGACGATGAGGATGCTGATGATAATACGCAATCAAGAGGCTCAGATATAGAAAGAGTATCGCCAAATACACTGAGAAGACAACCACGGAGGCCTATTATATATGGTGATATGGATGATTTATTTGGTAATAATAATGATGACAATGACGACTATGACGATGCTGATGATAATACTGATGATGATGACGATGACGATGATGATGATGGTCCTAGTTTCAGATTTAGAAGAAGGCAGTAATTATCAAAATAGTGGATGAAAAAAAAAATAATCGTTATGTCAAATATATATTTATATACATATTATAGATGATGAATTAGACGAAAGGTACAAATGGAGTCCAATCTGGATGAACGATTCTTTTTTCACCATTTGTTTTAGATATGTTCGATATTGCCTTGAAATCTTCTTGTTGTAAAGTGAAGGTCTTTAAATTAGCAGCAATTCTTTCAGAATGTACTGATTTTGGAAGAACGACGTATCCTCTCTGTACATGCCAGCTGATGACAACTTGGGCAGGTTGAACATCGTATTTTTTAGCGATGTCAATAACAACAGGTTCATTCAATAATGGTGCGCTAGTACTACCTAATGGAGAATAAGCTTCAACAACAATACCCTTTTCTTTACAGAAAGCAACTAATTCTTCTTGTGGTAACAAAGGATGTAATTCGACTTGGTTAGCAGCTGGTACCAATTTGTTACCTGGAGAACTTAATAAAGTCTTAATATTGTTAATTGAGAAGTTTGAAACACCGACAGCTTTTGTCTTACCAGATTTTGGTAACTCCTGCATTAGTTCCCAAGTTTTAACAAAATTCCAAGTATCAGTTTCGACATCACGAGAACCATCTGGTTTGTTTGGGATAGTCAAATAGTTACCATCTGTAATGGATCTTGGACTTAATGGAACAGGCCAATGCATTAAATATAAGTCGACATAATCTAATCCTAATCTTTCCAAAGATTGATCTAAAGCTGCAGCTGGGTCATGTTGTTGTGTACACCATAATTTAGTAGTAACAAAAATTTCCTCTCTTGGAATACCAGAGTCCCTGATGGCCTTACCAACTTGATCCTCATTCTTATAGATAGCAGCGGTATCAATGTGTCTGTAACCAATCTCTAAGGCAGCTCTAACAGCTTTGTAACCATCATCGGTACCAGTAGAATTCCAAGTACCCAATCCAATTGCTGGGATTTGGACACCAGTGTTCAATTTAAGATGTGCGAAGTTATCCTTCAAAGATGCAGACATTGTATTTACTTGAATTGTATCTTTGTTGGTATCAATGACTAAATAGAAAATAGAAAGTGTTTTACGTTCAAGAATAAAAGGAAAGTTTAATAAAAGGGGTAGAGTAAAAGACTTTTGTCTCACTTTTTATATGTTAAGATTACTTTTTAGGCTTCAGACGTCAAATCAAAATTTGCCAAGAACACGTAAACAACCTCAATGCATACTTTAATCACTCTCATCTATCCCTTATTCCACATACTTAAAAGAAATTGCTTGGTTTTTACTATATGAAGAAATACAAATTATATAATCGTTCGAGGAAATTTTTCACGACTTTCTATGCGAGGTACGGGTTTGAGGGGTAAATAGATCGGTATTTAGTAATCCGAGCCAGATCTCTTGGCAATTTCTAGATATATTTATTTTAGTTTATTAAAATATACATGCATTACACTTCTATAAAAGTATATTGTGTCTGTTTTTACCCCAAAAGATGTCTAGACAAGTTGTAGCAGTCTTTTTGGGATTTCAGCCACCATCTTTTCCAAAATGGTTTATTCTTTAAGTCCCTTTCAATGTCATCCTGGTCAACCATGAACTTTGGATGGCGTAACAAATCTTGAACAAATGATGCTAAGATGAAATTGAAATAAAATCTAAAGATCAAAGTGACCCATGTTATTAGTACAGTAATTGCATATTCGTACGATTCAGTAGCACCTTGACTCGCTTTACTATCACTACGGGTCTTTAATTCGTTAGTGGTGCCGTGATCTGACTCGATCGCCTCAACGTTAAACCATACTGCTGTAAACCATAATGTGAATAAACAGGTACATATTGTATCTATCGAGTAGAATACAAAGATCTGTGAAAATGTTAATAGAGTAGGCTTGTGGATCTCATATAGTCCTTGTGCCAAAACGATTAACGTGAAAATAGACCACAGGTATGATATCCATTGCATGAAGTCCAATGGATGACCAGTAAACAATGCAAGGATACCGTATACACCACTGCATTTGTTTAAAATGGTGATCCCTAGAACTATCTCGACGGCAATGTATAGGGGAAGAAATCCTAAAAATGATTTGGGCAAGTTGATAGAATACGTTCTCATTATAACAATTACGGATCTCTAAGCTGATTATATTTACCTTACTAAACCCTCTGTGTGTATACTTTTATATTTGCTTCGAAATATTTTTCTCTTTAATTGTAAAAACGCAAAATATTTCGGGCCTTTACAGTCAGTTTGAAAATTCTCATTATAATTTTTGCGATGAGCTTCATTTAAAGAAGACTTACCTGTAATAGATACTTGCAGAAGATCAGCTTCGATACAAAAGCATTAGCTAGTTGCACTAAAGTTTTAATATGACTTTGGAAGATAAATTTGACAAGTTGAACATTTCAGACACTAATGGTTCTGATCATGTCAACAATCGCATTTTGGAAAAATATGGTCACAAAATTAAAACAGATGAATTATCTTTTAATAAAGGGAAAACAAATAAGGATAAAGCAAATAGAGCTACTGTTGAAAATGTTCTTGATCCCAGAACAATGAAATTTTTACAGGCCATGATGAATAGAGGTATTATATCGAGTTTTAATGGCTGTTTGAGTACTGGTAAAGAGGCAAATGTTTATCATGCATTTGCTGGTAGTAAAATAATGCAAGAAGCGACCGAAGAAAACGAAGAAACTACTAAGAAGAAAGAAGAACTAGCTATAAAGATTTACAAGACATCTATTCTTGTATTCAAAGATCGTGAACGGTACGTTGATGGAGAATTCCGTTTTAGAAAGTCAAGATCTCAACATAATCCTAGAAAAATGATTAAAATTTGGGCAGAAAAGGAATTTCGTAATTTGAAAAGAATACATCAAAGTGGTGTCATTCCCGTACCGAAACCAGTCGAAGTTAAAAATAATGTTCTTGTTATGGAATTCTTAAATCGTGGTGATGGTTTTGCCTCTCCACGTTTAAAAGATTATCCGTACAAAAATAGGGATGAAATTTATTACTATTATTACAATATGGTTGCCGATATGAGACTTCTATATCAAATATGTCGTTTGGTTCATGCAGATCTTTCAGAGTATAATACACTGGTTCATAATGATCAGTTATATTTCATTGATGTCTCACAAAGTGTTGAACCTGAGCATCCTATGAGTTTAGATTTCTTGAGAATGGATATTAAAAATGTTAACTTCTATTTTGAAAAAATGGGTATTGATATTTATCCAGAACGTTTGATTTTTCAATTCATTATTTCAGAGACATTAGAAAACTTTGAGGGCGATTACTCCAGCGCCAAAGATTTAATGGAATACGTCAAAAAAAATCTACCTGTCAAGAAAACCGCAGAAGATGAAGCAGAAGATGAAATCTTTAGATCATTATATCTTGTCAGAAATCTTAATGGTCTTGAAGAAAGAGATTTTGATAGATATACCGAGGGTAAATTTGACCTTTTGAAAAGTTTACTAGCACATGATAATGAAAAGAACTTTTCAGCAAGTGAACAAAAAGATTTAGAGGGTATTGATCTGGAAAGTTCCGACGAAGATGAAGATGAGGATGAGGATGAGAATGAGGATGAAGACGAAGAAGATGATGATGAGGAATTTTACTCCGATGAAGAACCAAAACCATTGAAAGGTAAGAAAAATGAGGATAAAGATGAGAAGAGGCAAAGAAAACAGGAAGCAAAGGAGGCTAAAAGAGAAAAAAGGAAGACAAAGGTTAAAAAACATATAAAGAAGAAGCTAGTGAATAAGATGAAGTCTAAAAAATAAAATATTTCTTGTACTTATACCCACCAAAATTAATTTTTTTTCTCTTAGTCAATTATATAAATACTAACCTGCAAGATTATACAAAGGATATATGTAGATACCAGGACTAATACTACCCTTCATACTTCCTGCTTATACATTGAAGGTATACAAACCGCATACAAAATTGTTCATCATTATTCACGATCCAAAAATTTTTCAGTGAAAAATTTATAACCAAATTTTAAGCTCATCGCATCTCATCGCATCTCAAATATTAGTATTAAAAAATATGTAAACAGATATTCACATAAATTTGAAAGGATTGAATAAGGATCCAGAAATTTAATCAAGATGTCATCCGATCATAATAGTAAAAACAATAATCAGGAACACTCAGATCCAAGATTTGCAGGCGTTTTCAATGATCCAAAGTTTAAGAAAACAAAATCCAAGGATTTGAAGATTAAATTGGATAATAGATTCAGTAAAAAAGATTTAGAGATTAAAAAGAAATCGAAAGTTGATAAGTATGGTAGAAAGATTAAGGGTTTGAAGGAAAACAAAGATATGGAAGATTTTGACAAATATTTTGAAAAAGATGAGGAAAACGATGTGGACGAGGAGGATGAGGATAAACTTGATCAAACAGAGACTATAGAGTCAAATGAAGTTATCGATCGTGCTCGTGGAGAAGTACCAGCTGATTATGTTAGTTCATCAGATGAGTTTACTTCTTCTGATTCTGAAACCTCTGACAGTGAACTTGAAAGTGAAGGTGAATCAGATATTGAAATTGAAAGCACAAAACCTGAAAGTGGGGAACCATCTAAGACATTAGCCGTTGTGAATTTGGATTGGGATCATGTCAAGTCATCTGATTTAATGATTACATTCTCCAGTTTCTTACCAAAAGGTGGTAAGATTGAAAAAATTTGTATCTTCCCAAGTGAATTTGGTAAAGAAAGAATGCAGCGTGAAGAAGTAGAAGGTCCACCAAAAGAGCTTTTCCAAAAGAAATCAAATAATAAAAAAAACAAGAAGGCAGGAAAAGATGAAGATGATGAAGAAGATGTCTCTGATGTTGATATCAAGGATTTATACGAAGAAGGTGATGCCGACAAGGATGTTGACAGAAAGGCCTTACGTCAGTATCAATTGGAAAGATTGAGATATTATTATGCAGTAGTTTACTGTAACAACATCGAGACAGCTAGTTCTATATATCAAAACTGTGATGGTACCGAATATGAATCCACTGCTAATATGTTTGATCTAAGATTTGTACCGGATGGTATGGATTTTGAAGACAAACCAAGAGATCAATGTGATTCCCTACCAAAGAACTATAAACCACATCAATTCAGTACAGATGCTTTACAGCATTCTAATGTTAAATTAACATGGGATGAAACGCCTGCTGATCGTGTTGAAATTGCTAAAAAAGCATTCTCACAAAAGGAAATCGAGGATATGGATTTCAAAGCATATTTAGCATCTGATAGTGATGAATCAGAGGACGATGTTAATGAAAGCTCAAAGAACAAGTTAAAAGCTCTTGTGGGGGAATCATTCGGCAGTACATTTCAAAATTCTAAAAATGATGGAGATGATGACAGTGAGGTTGATATGGAAATTACATTTACCCCTGGTTTAGACGAATCGCAACCTGTTTCTGATGAAGACAAAGAAGAGACTACAATTGAAAAGGTCAGACGTAAGGAAAAAGAACGTCGTAAAGCAAGAAAAGATAAGTTAAAACAATTAAAGAAATCTGCAGAAGAGGAGAAAAGAGAAAAATTGAAATCTCTAAGAAATAAGAAGAGTGACCATAATACCGAGAAGGACACTAAATCTAAGGCGGAGCTAGAGCTATTAATGATGGATGATGAAAATGATACTGAAAAATCGCTAAACAAAGAAGCACATTTCAATATGAATGAGATTTTAAGATCTGAGAAAGAAAAAGGTAAAAGAGGTAAATATCAAGATAAGAAAAAGATTGTTAAAGATGATTTCAAACCAGATTTAAACGATCCTAGATTCAAGGAAGTGTTTGAAGATCGTGACTTTGCTATTGATCCATCTCAACCAGAATTTAAAGAAACTCAAGCAATGAAACAAATTTTGAAGGAACGTAGTAAACGTTCGAATAATAGATCAAATTACAACAATAAGAATAATAAAAAAAGAAAATACAACTCTAAAAATTCTGGTGACGGTGAAAAGAACGATCTCACAAACCTAGTGAACAAGCTTAAAAGAAAGGGTAAGAAATAGAGAAAACGGGTATGAATTGCATCTTATAGAATGACCTATATTAGATATTATTTAATTGTGTATATATAAAAATTCTAAAATATATGTGTAAACATTTCAATAATACGTGTATGCTATATTATTTTTTGGAGGCGAGTACATTTTATTTTTTTTTCAGTGATGCTCTTTACGAACAGGGAATATAGAAGAGGTTGAAAATAACTAACAAAAGAGCATTCAGAATCTTTTAAATCGCCAACTATTGTTGAATTCCAAAAAAAATGGCATTGGTTCAAGGTTATAGTTCAAGTTCAGATAGTGAAAGTGATGTGGGTAATGAGCGCAAGACTGAAGGAAGTAATTTACCTGCTCAAGCTAAAATAAAAGATAATGGCCTGAAGAGGCGATACCATTTTACCAAGTCAGAATTGAAGAAAAGAAGAATGGAGAGGAAATCAGGTGGTCCATGGGGATCTTGGTCAGATGATGACAGTGCAACAACCCAAAACGATGAGATCAAATTGCCTATGGCGACAGAGTACGGCCTCAATTTTGACGGATTAGAAGATAATAACAGTACTGAAGTAATGGATGAGAATATGCAAGAAACATCAAAGTTTTATGGAGAAGCAGAAAGGGATTATCAAGGACGAAGTTTTCTTTATCCACCGGCTGAGATTGATATTGATTTTCATAAAAAGCCCTTATCATTCAAATGCTTTTTACCAAAAAAGATCAAATATTCGCATAGTGGGCATGACAATGGTACTACATGTCTAAAATTTTTCCCTGGTACTGGACATCTTTTTTTATCAGGTGGAAATGATAATGCTATCAAAATGTGGGATTTTTATCATGATCATAAGTGTTTAAGAGATTACAAAGGACATACCAGGGCCATTAAGTCTTTAAGCTTCTCAGGTGATGGGACCAGTTTCACAAGTTCTTCTTTTGACCAAATGGTGAAAATTTGGGATTCTGAAACGGGTATTGTTACGAAACGGATAAAGGTAAAAAGTTTTCCAAATTGTGTCGATCATCGTCCTTTGAGTAGTGACGAGTTTATAGTAGGTTTATCAGATTCAAGGATTTTACATTATGACAATCGTGTTTCTGAAAAAAATGGTTTAGTACAAACATATGATCATCATATGAACAGTATATTATCTGTTCGTTTTTTTCCAGATGGTACTAAGTTCATATCATCATCTGAAGATAAAACAGTAAGAATTTGGGAAAATCAAATTAATATTCCAATAAAACAGATAAGTGATACAACTCAACATTCAATGCCAGTAATTGAGATACATCCAGATGAATCATATTTTTGTACGCAAAGTATGGATAACTCCATATACACTTATGGCATGAAACCGAAATATAAAAGGCATCCAAGGAAAGTATTTAAGGGACAACATTCTGCAGGCTATGGGATTGGATTAGCCTTTTCTCCTGACGGCCGCTATATTTGTTCTGGTGATTCGAAGAGTAAAGTATTAATATGGGATTGGAGTACCACGCGTCTTTTGAAACAAATTAATATACCAGGAAAGAATCCCATTACAACCCTTGCGTGGAACCCCCAGGAAACGAGTAAGTTAATATGTAGCGGTCCTTCAGGGAAAATATATGTACTAGATTAGATGAGGTTATGAAATCAACATCGTTTGCCAATTTATCAATAGGAAACTGAATGTTCATACAGGCATATCTTGAGACTTATAACATATGCTTCAATATTTACTATGACAAAATAAACAGGAAGAGTATTAAAAGAATACTAAATAATGTGCGTTTTTTTTTTATGGTTTATAAAAGTATGAAATTGATAGACTATTATGTAACGTAAAATGTAACTTCGTTGCTAATTTTAATATAAAATTGATCATTTTTGATGTTCTTGCTTGTACCTATCCAACTCAACCCTTAGGGCGTTGGTAAAATCATCATCGACTTCAACATCATCCCAATTTTCCTCCCATAGGTTGTTTTGAAACTCCGGTGATTCTTTCAGCGTTAGGTTAGCTGGCCAATTGTCAACAGGAAAATCCTCAAATTCATCATCTTCCTCTAGTGTCTTTCTATTTAAAGCAGGAGCCTTAGCTACGGTTGTGTCAATGTTTTCACTTGTTTTCTCTTGAATAGTGCTCATTGTAAAGTTTGATATATATTATAAAAAAAGTGTGGAAAAATCGCTATCAGTACTATATTTAGACACTATTAGATTTCAGATAACAATAGTTAACCTTGCCTTATGTTTAACCAGCACCAGATACTATTGTAGGATATATATAATAAACGTTCGCCACTTAAATTTCAAAATGGTATCTTTAATTTTAATAATTTCACGCCGGGTAACACAAAGTTAATGAAACTCGAAACCTTCAAACGTCCAAATTTACTTGTTATTATGTCTAAAGATGTTCATTTTAGTACTATAATGGCTGCTATTACTAACTTATAAATATATGAAGAAGAGAGTTTCTTTTTGTATATTCTTTTTTCAAGGAATGTGTGTTAGATATTTCTTCTTTATCTTTCTCTAGTAATATTTTACCAGCCGTTCGTAGAAGGAGAAGGTTGCTACCTCATGTGAGACTAATGAATTTACTGATTGTAGTTTAATGAAACTTGAACTATGCCCTAGAGAGGACCAGTCGAGATAAAAAATGGTGAAGTAAAAAAGTTAGCCCTGTAGGGGGCTCGAACCCCTAACCTTATGATTAAGAGTCATACGCGCTACCGATTGCGCCAACAAGGCTTAACTTAATGATTTTGTAGTATTTCTGGAATCTCGGATCTTTAAAGACCAAATTAATCTAATTATAACTTGTTTTTTATATATAACATATATAAAATATAAAGGATAAAGAACAGAAAGATATTTATTTGTCTGAAATAATCAGTCCCTTTTATATGTTTTCCAAATAGAAATGAGGCTTATAATATTCTAATAATTGGGTGTTCGAAGCTTTTCTATAATGTTCCATGAGGGATATATTTAATTACTGACATTCTTTATTACTAATAAACTGTGGGTCTAATTCGGATAGATGTGTTTCAGTTTAAGTTCCATAATTCTTCGATGATCTAAAATGTTCGAGA